>JAGDQP010023861.1:15815-28639 GCA_022664845.1 Lepisma saccharinum | reverse complement strand
TCGATTCTTGATCAACTATTTGCTTCGGATGGTCTAACTGACTGATGTTAACAGACTGGTGGTCTTAACAAACTGAACGTATTAGTGTAACTGTTAAACTGATCAAATTAAACTCACTGATCAAAAGAATAAAACTGATGAAACTAATAAGACTGGTCCTATTTCTTTCCAATCTTTCGTTTTTATATGTTGATGCATCCGGGTTTCGAAACGTGACCTTCTGACATTATTCTTTGTTCTCATGGATTCAAAGTCTGAATTGCAATACTTTGATTTGGTTATTCTGTGGTGGAATATTTCGCATGGGAAGTACACGAATCACATCCGTCATTGTCTTAATCACTCACTTGTTGAATAATTATGTCTAATTCTCACATGAACTTGAAAACTGGTGTCTACTAACATTCGAGACCTTGCACCAGTTATTCAAATAATTGTATACAAGTCCAGAATATTCTTCTGTAAAAGTTTCCTGTTTAAAGAATGTTTCTTTCCTTTAATACCGGATATCTGAATCTCTTAAAAATTATGTACTTTTGGAATTTTCTCATGTGTTTTCTTGTATGTTTCACGAAATCACCTTGCCTCTTCCTCTTCTTCTATTCTTGCCTCAGTCTGTGACTGATATAATACCTTTGAACATGCTTAAACGTCATGCTTCTCTCTTGTGTTTAAATGCAAATTTAGTTGGCTTTTTAAATTTTGATTTTAATTTTATTGTGGTTCCGATTTTTATTTACCATTTTATTTTAGTTTTATTCCTCGATAACTCAAATGTGCTAAACAGTATACTCATCACACATTTAAGAACTATATTTTAGGTCATCCTCTTAAAACCATTACATGGTCCATTATTATAAGCCATATTTAATGTAAAAAAAAAAAAAACAGCAGTTTTGACGTAGATCTTATTTTCGCTACCTTCATCTTTCGACAGTATTTCTTTGACTTTCATTCCCACAAAATTTTCGTTTACTTGAAACACAGAATTTCATCAAGCACTGACTTTACTTCAATCACGGAGACACTTGTATCTTGTACTTTATTCATCTGTCTATTTAACACTTTCAGCTAGCTAGTTGTGAATGAGCCAGAAATACGCTTCACTCATCGGATCAGGAAAGATGGAAAAGGAGATTTTCCTGTTGTAAGAAAATAAGATTTAAGGACTTCCCGTAACTGCAAAATTCTTTCCACTACCTGCATGAGAGGCATCTAACCTACCTTACTTTGTAATATGACTGAAGATCTTTGTAGTTTATGGTAGCAAAATCTGAGAAATTTTCCATCTTCTCGGTACTGACGGAGAAATTATTCAACTTTGACAACAATAGTGTTAACATCAGTAAACAACACATCTGCTGCTGTAGCTATAGTGTTGTGGAATATGTGTGCAGGACTTTCAATACCTTCTACCTACGTTCTTTTCTATTTCCTCTTTTAGTTTATGGGATATATTGTTACCTTCATCACTCTTCTAAATTGTGTTTACTTCACAGAATGGAACTCGTTAACAAAAAGGTATATCAGTTATTTCACCAGAACCCCTCCCCCTTGTGGGGGTGTCACCCCAAAATCCTTGAGAACACTCCCATAACTTTAACATTTTGCGGTCAAAACCCGATTGAAACCATGCAAAACTCTACTTACACTCTCCCAATTGAAGACCTGAATTGAAAAACATCGCAAGTCCACCGAAGTATATTTTTCAGTAGGAACGAAAAACAGTCAAAGGTCTCCGTGTGTTATCCTATTCAGCGGAAATTATTTTGTATTAAAAAACGGTTTCTGTGGTGGGATTAGGATGTAATATTTTATGCAAGTGGATAGCCCTTGGAACATTAGATACCGACGAACAGCAAAATTCCAATAAGAAAAAAAGTGGACTTCGGATGTTTTTCAATTCAGATCTTCAATTGTGACTTTACACTTACTAAACTGAAAATCCTGACGGAATCCCTGAGGTATATTTATATATTTCAGGGTGTTGATACAATAATTTGACAAAGTCTGAGAAGCTTTATTTTTCAAAGTTTCTACTTTTAATAGTCTGCTGATGATCCCTTTTGCTTTACTAATATGTGGCACGATCGGCGATTTTCTTCTGCTTTGTGGCAGCGGTAGCTATTCCATACAAAGGTGTCTCCTCCGTTAAATCGGCTGCACAAAACGAAACCTGTCGTCAATCACCACCATAGCAAGAAAACTCTAGAAATAAATTACATTTCTTTACGTATTAATAATTCATTGTATAGTTAGCTGAAAAATGCATATGAAACTGAAACAAAACGTTTTACTCCTCTCAATCAGGACAACTGTTTGTCCCGAAGGAATCTATAGGGACATCGGGATAGTGGATCTAAAATCAGTGACATTCCTGAAAAACGAGATGTATGGCAACCCTGGTTTGGTTCACTTATTGCAAACTTATGACCCTGAAAATAATGTTAAATGATACGTATTTGCAATGTCCTCCTTGGGGATTTTGTTAATTATAAATTGTCTTTAAAAGTTTATTTTTGGTAGTTATGTACCCATTTTCCACATAGCCACATCAATCATATATAGGGATGCATAAAGACCTTTAAGTCACCTTGAAATGGCTTATATCAGGATATGTGTTATAATTTGCCATTTTGTCATATTAAGTGTCAAAACAGCATTTTCTTAGACGGGATTCGTTTCAATGCATTTTCTAAATTTTTACAATTTGAACATTTAGAAATGATTCTACAAACTATCAGAATCATAAATATTTTCCACTAATGTCGTAGTAGTCATGTTGAAAAATGCTTGAACAAAGCATTCAGGAAATAAGTAAAGAACATAGTTTGAATTCTTGTCAGTCGACCCGAAAATATTGGAAGTCAGTTTTCCACACAAATAGTCTATATAAATAAAAAAAATTGAGTGCAAATTTGTCTGCCACCGCATCACTCAGAAACATCCAGAAAGGACCGGAATATTTTTGGCATATAGGTAGACCTTGGCCCGGGCTAGGATTTTATAATTTTACTTTGCACCTCCAAGCACCCCCAGTTGTCAGTTCTGAAAACCTAGTTTAAAATTTTAAAATGGATTCCATACCGTTTGACGTATCAGCAAAAAAACTTTGCCCTGAACGTTACTCGACAGCATAGAAAAAATACTGTGAGTGTCCCCCTATCTTAAGCACGCCACTCCTCAGTTTTGTAAGGCTAATTTCTATTTGTCTGTCATTGCAAGAAATACGGACCATTTTTACCACAAAGGCACTCGTAAGCACCCAGTTTCCATTGTTGACAACCTATTTTGAAATTCTCTATTTCAAGTTACTTTCATTCCATTTAACGTATCGCACTAAACTTGGCATAAACATTATTCGACACAGCAGAAAAATGCTGTGGGTGTCAGCGTCCCACAAGCAACGCAGTTGTCAGCGTTGACAACCTACTTTTAAATTCTATTTTTCAAATTGCTTTCACATTATTGAAGTATCCGCACGCAACTTGCAAGAGCATTAATTTCCACATTAGAAAAATAATACTGTGGGTGTTCCCGACGCCAAAGTACTCCAGTTATCAGTGTTGCTATTTTTAAAATTATTTTCTTTAATAGCAGTAATTTAATTTATTGGGAATTTTATATTCTTTCAATAAAGAATGCAATGTTGCAAACTGTTGATATTATTCCAGGTATAACGTTGAAAGTCGAGTAAATTCCAACCAAACTGTTTATAGAAACTTCACTTGACCTACGCTGTGCCTGCTTCGAACATTTGCTGGTACTACTGAATATTTTTGATTCCGCACAAACGGGTGGGCATATATTCTAGTGACAAATACAAAAAATAAAGTTACTAAACAAGAGCAATTTTGATCAAAATGGCTTCAGCTGAAAGAAGATCTGAAACATCTTCCAAGACAGCGTGCCAGATTAGTAATTCTTTGAACAGTGGCGAAATCGTAGTACAACGTTACACATATTCCAAGAATATAATTTATTTCTGTGACTTTCATTCTTCACAATTTCTCTGTACTTGGGTACAATGTTGGGAAACGGCTAAAAAAAAAACTAATTCAGTGCCTTTCGCACTCTTATGGAATGGAGATGCAGATTTGACTTATTTTAAAAAATTGGTATTTTATTTTCATTGATGCTTTGCACGGAACATTGATAAATGGGGTACTTGGGACGGGAAACTTCAGTACTTTCCTATTGTGCCATGTTTATGACAATTTTAGTACGGATGTCCAATGGATTGGAAGCAATTAAAAACTATGGGTTGGCAACACTTGCCTCACTACACCATGATGGTTTCGGCGTTGGAATAACACTTCGTACGACTAACAGTCCGTCAAGCAGCAAGAACCGGCGTACGACCAACACCCCAGGGCAAATACCTGTGTTAGTTGAACGCCGTGTTGGTTCAATGCCGTGTTGGTCCAACGCCAGTTTTACGACGTGTTGGTTTCATGCCAGTGTTGGTCCAACGCAGTGTTGGTTCTACGCAGGTACCCAAAAAATAATTTAAGTTGATATTTTTTATTATGTTTTTAGGTTTTATGTATCTGGGGCGTTGTCAATTTTACTGTTGGTCTAACGCTGTTTTGGTCCTACGCATGTAACCAGGTTCCGGCGGCTCTGAGTTACTCTAGCACAATACTTTTCCAACGCCACCTCAGGCAATTTTTTACATCTTGTTGTTCTTGAGGTTTATTTTTTAGGACGGGCATGCACGAACGGACAGAGCAGACGGGAGCATAAGGTCTCTCTTTGTTAGCTAAGCTATCAAGGGTATTAATAAAATGAAACAGAATTCCTTATTGTAACACAGAAAATGTTTATTTTAGTTATGGGTCAATTACACAAATAACGTAATTATTATCTGCATTGCGAGCGTTAATTATATTGTCCAAAATTTGAGTTAATTGATACTTTAAATATTGTTAGTGTTGACCATGTCAAACACCAGGACATTGGTGCAATATGTGTGCACGTACCTAAAATAGTATATCCAACTTCAGAGGTTCAATAATAACCGAAAATTGGACACTATTGTAAAAAAAAAAATCATTAGCAGGCAAGCTTTCATTTCTTTAGCTTCGTTGAATCTCCGAATTCCATTTTCATGACTTGTACCCTTTAAGACTTTTTTTTTTAAAAGGATGTTATGAACTATTAAAATTCAAAGTTTCTAAGAATTTGACCGAAAGACTCTTTCCATTTGTGTGTGTTGGGTTCTTTATCGTTGTGCTATTTCTTTTGAGATGATGATCCGAAACAAAGAAGGATATTTTAAAACTACTGTTGCGACGCAAACGGGATTTCTGACGTATCGTTGTGTAATCTGACTTCATCATCAGGGAGAATTGCTGCGATTAGAACAGTGGCGAACCCAGAGAAGGGAAACACCACTTCCTCAAGAGAATACACCTCTTTATATCATTATGTTAACACTTTATCTCAGAAATAATTTGGATTCCTTTCCGGTTAAATCTAATTTATCTAAAAATATAATTTTGGGGGATTCCAGTGTCATATTCCATGATAACACTTAGCAATATGAGTGGAAATATATCCCACATAGCAATTTTGGACTGACTCAAAAGTAAATTAAGCTTACTTTAACAAGTGCGACAACTTATGGCAAGCTTAGAGTGTCGAGCCACAAAGGTTTAAGCAATGTTGAATCCAGCAATCTAGTGTACAAGAATCAAGGTTGAAATAGCCTTGACAGGACATAAAAGAAAAAAAAACGTAAGAACGTTGTCCGTGTGGGAATCGAACCGAGGACCACTAGTACACTAATCCGATGCTCTAGCCACTAGACCATGGAATCATTCATCAAGTTGGCTTTACAAACGCTATACTTAGTTCACCAAATCACAAGAGACGCCTGTAGTAAAAGGGAGAGAGTTGGCGTAGAATAGCTTACGGCCATAGAGTCGTGGCACGGGATGAGACATCAGCGAACTGAGACCGCAGCAGAAATGTAACGAAACAAAATTCAAATAAATGTCAAGCTTTCTCGTATATCTGCTTGTTCCAACAAGCTTGCATTAGTTTAGTTATAACAACGAAGCAACTTATGTTGTTCCAACAAGTTTGTTTGTTTAGTAAGTTGAACACAATATCAAGTTTAAGAAGCCCAAGTGACTGACAACCTTGATGCAAGTTGGCATGCTATCTGGAATGATAAATTTACACTTAAAAAAATCACTCAGAGGGCAAATATAAAAAAAAAAGTGTCCCTAGTCTATTCCACCAAAATCCTAGATCCGTCGTTGGATTAGAACGTAGGAATGGAACTTAGGAGGTGCACCCAAGAATATCGCACATGATGAAACTGTGTATCCTTAAGTACAATACATAAGCAAAAGAAAAAAAAATCACACAACAAAGGAAAACAGAAAAGTTAGTTCCACACGAACTCGCTCATTCCATCTATCTATTTGTCTATCTATCTATCTCTCTTTCCATCTGTCTTTCTCATCTTTGGCGATCCCCACCTTAAATCGTTAATTACATCTCAATGTTTTTCGATAGAAAATTCTTTTGTGGGGGTAGGATCAAACCTAATTACGGCTATCTCTAACAATTGGTCATCATATATTATTGCCTCAAGCAGGATCCGCGGCAACAGAAGAGAGAGAGGGGGTGGATCGCTTTAATAACATTCTCTACGGTTCGCTTCACTCTATTCTATTCACTCAACCAAGAAAAAGAAAGAAGGGTGGATAGCAGAAGGAGCAGATAGACGAGAAAGATGGAGAACATAGAAGATGAAGGGAGTAAAGAGAACGAAAACTTTCCATTTTTCTGCAGACAGAAGAAAAAAAATAAGAAAAGGAGCAGGGAGAGTCCAAGAAAAGAATAAAGAAAAAGGGGAAAAATAAAAATAGCAAAATTATGTGAGGTCATTAAACACCGACTGGAATATCTACTATAATGGCTTGAAAAGGGAAAAAAGGGGGTAAAAATTGGTTTTCCTGAGGAGGGGGTGTAGTACGGGTAGTATGAGGGGAGATACAGTGAGAAGCATTTCCGTCCTTCATAATGTGAAAGATTGTCAAGGCAAAGAAGAAGAAGAAAAGAACGGCAGAAAAGAAAAAGAATTCTGAAACTCAATACTAATCACGGTTATCGCACTGAGACTTTCATTAAATTAAAAGACGGGAGGGGAGGAGGAGGAGGAAGGGGAGAGAAGAACTAGTTATTTCCTTTATTTTTTTCTTGGTCGCCTTATTTTTCTATTCACTTTCTTTTGTCTCATTCCTATTCTTTTTTGTTCCTTTTATCTTGTGCAATTTTTCTTCATCATCATCAACAACAGAGCTCAAGGCTAATTATCACCTTAAGAATCAGATTTAGATGATATTTTTCAAGAAACGAAAACTAAAACACCTCAGTGAATACGTTGAAGATAGTTACAAAATGAGTGCAGCTTCCAGAAAACACAATTTTGGAGATTCTCTCACCTCCCTCCTCATCCCTAACTGTTCCCGAGATAGTCCTCCTCATAGTAGTAGAGACTCCTCCGATTTCTAGTTACTGGAGTTTGTGAACCGAGGAAAATTATCTGTCGCTGCATTAATTGTATTTATTATCAAGCTTAAAAGGCTCATTATCCAAGCTTACTTACAAAAGAGAGAAACATTCTTCATGCTCTGTGGCTGTGTGAGGGGAAGCGAGTTCCTCCTAAAGTCTAATTTCTGGTTCGTATTAACTGTTAATTACATGATATGCTAGTTTGGATTATTGTTGTTTATTAGTAATGACGTAATAGGAAATGAGATTTTCGTAACTTTTTTTTTATAGGTATATACTTAGGGTCAAGCTTGTTTTACGCATAATGAAGATTTGGTGCTACTGAAGAAAGATTTTATCCAGAAAATAGTTTTAAGATTTTTTTTTCGATAGTAATCTTCAATTGTATTCCTTTAAGCGATGACTTGTAATAAAATTATAAAATATGACGTTGTAGATCAAATGTGATTGATTTCTTTCTCGGAATGTGATACAAGAGTACAAAAGATTATATATATATAAACATAATTTTCATTTTTCAAGTTTTCATTTCTGAGCATTTGTTGGCATCCAGGGATGCTGGCAGGATTTTTTCAATTTGCGGGTATTAAGCCAAAATTTGTAGGGTGTGAGTTTTTTCCAGGGTTTTTATTAATTTTTTAACGAAAATTTTTTTCTAATGTTGGAGTGTTCGTGTCTTTGGAAGGGTAACACCTCCATTGGGGTGAGTTTGGTAGAATTACTGCTGGCATCTAATAGACAATGATGATGTCCCTCACGTATAAAGTTAATTTCAATGGAAGAATATTGTCCGTGTTCATTTTTGAAAATCCTATTATCAAATACACTTTTTTTTAAAAAAAATAATAATAAAATAATTTAATTAAAATTTAGTGAATGCCCATACGCGATACAAATTACTCTACTTCTCCAAATAGGAGGTGTAACCTTTGATTATAAGCCAGTATATAATTAATTAAAGAAAATTGTTTTAAAACAATACATCAAGATATAACATTGAGAATTGATTTAAATCAAGTGATTTTTTTAAAATAATAATAATAATTTTAATCAAATTTTCAAAATGAAAGAGAGTGTAAAAGCAATTTAATTTCCATTTAGTTCTATATTAGAACGTAAGATGTCTCTTAGATTATACAAGAAGAAAATGCACAAAATAATTAGTAGAATCTTTTATGTAGCAGTAATTTATATGATCTTTACATGTTGTTATACACCTGAAGGCTGTAAATAATTTAAGTAACAATTAAATAATTTAATTGACTGATTTTGGAACTTTGGAACTATCTGCACACTGAAAGAGTGTTCTTGTTACATACTTTAAAATATTAAACTTTTGATCAGTGCTGTATTTTTGTATTCATTTGGAGTGCAAAAATTCCAATTCATGTACTTTTACATCGAATTTGAATATTAAGCATTAAACAATCATAAGAAAAAAATAGATTCGTCGTGGGTGGGTTGGTTGAATCGAACAGCTGTAAGTGAGACGACGCGTGGTTGATCTCTGCTTCGTTCAATTTTATTTTTCTCAGGCTACCGAAAAAACCTATTGAAACACTCAAAATTGTGTGAAAATTTTTACGGATTTTCCGAATTTTTAAATACATTAAGCGTGTGTTCATATGTTCTCAGTTTTTATATGGTGAATAAACACACAAAATTAAATTCAAAATGACAGATTTTAATAGGATAAGGACCAAAATATTTTAACGAAAATTTGGACTGAGCCAAACAGGCTGTCAGGAGGTGTGTTACGCCTCCAAGTCATCGAGCACACACTTATAACTTAGAAATAAAACTGTTAAAAATCGATAGAAACCTTGAAAAAACTACTTACGCCCCCGTAAATTTGGCTTTACACGACCCAAACTAAAAATCCTGGTAGAATTCCTGGAGCCAAAGATGCCAAAAGCGCGATTAATAAGTTCAAATTTAAACAATGAAAATATGCTTCGAGACAGTGCAAGTTCTTCAGGTTGTTTTTTTTTTAATTGTTTATAGATATCCTACATTAATTGATATGTACGCATTGCGTTCTGGCTTCCAAGAAATTTCTTCCCTCGTCGATAGAGGTCTCTAAGTTCAACAGCTTATTTTAGTAAGCATCTTGATAAATTCAAGCTTCTGACTGGTTCGTAATGCCATATTTCAGCTAACAAGAAACCTTGAACCAATCACAGAGCTCCAGTTTACCAAGATCTTTAAGAAAATAAGCTATTGACCTTAGATACATCTAGCGGTGAGAATTTTTTTTTCAACTCAGGAGGAAATGCGTACACATTTGAGAATGCTGCCTAATTTTCTATTATATTATCTAGTTAAATATTGTTATATAATAATATTGTTGTGTATGAATAAATAAGAATTATTATTTTTATACACTATATCCATTACATACAGTCCTTTTCACTGTTCATGTCGAATAAAGCTAATTTAAATTTTATATCTTGATACAACTGGCGCCCGAACGTGGTATCAATTTCGGTGGATTACAGAATGTTAGCGCCCAATAACCAGTTTGTCGTAGGATTTTAGTTTTCTCCACTTCCTAAGAATAAACACAAAACAAATAGAAAAAAATTACATTTTCCCTGGTATTTAATCTTCATTGTATATGTCAAGAACTTTTTTGTTAAGATATTAAAGAATATGACACAAGTGTGTTGCGACTTTACTAATAAACGCAAAGGCTCTGAGGTCTCTTGATAGCATCTCAGTCACACAAACATCTTTTTTCTCAAACAAGTTGGCAGCACTGACAAATAGGTTGCTTGGCAACGGGAACACCCACAGTGGTTCTCTATTGTGTCGATTAATGTTTATGTCAAGTTTGGTGTGAATACGTATAAAGGTATGAATGTTAATTGAAAAATTGAATCGTAAAGGACATAGACAACATTAACAACTAGGACGTTTGAGGACCGTGACACCAACAATATTTTTCTACTCTGTCGAATAATATTTATACCAAGTTTGATGTAGAAACATCCAACGGTATGGAACAAATTTGAAAAATTAAAATTTTAGAGTAGGTTTGCAACACTGACAACTGGGTTGCTTGAAGACGCGGACACGGACGTTTTTGTATTGTGTTGATTAATGCCAAGTTTGGTGTTGCTACGTATAACGTAATGGAAGCATTGAAAAATAATTTTATGGAAAGTAGGTTGGCAACACTGATAAATGGATGTGTTTGGGAACGGTCATTAAACAGTTTTCTTAATTATGTTGAAAAATGTTTATGTCAATTTTGGTGGTGATAGGTATAAGGAATGGAAGCAATTTGAAAATTTTATTTTTAAAGAGCGGGTTGGCAATCGTGAGCCACTGTACTAATCAAGACGATTCCAGAGGCACTCGACAGTCTAGCTAAGACCTTTCCAACGACACCTCAACCATCTTTCTGCAGTTTCTGTTGTTAGATTTATTTATTTGACACAGACAGACGACGGACCGTTTGAGCGGAATTAAAAGGTCCGTTTTTGTTAGTCACGGTATCAAAATAAACCCCTGTTCATATTTCTTCTCTCAAGACTTATTTCAGTTGTTTAGAAATGAAGACCTATAGTAACTATGACAACACGAAGAACTGACGACAGGACAGACTTAAATCAGTCTCTTATAACTAACTACCTGTACCATCTTGTCAATTTGCCTAGTGAAACTGAAGGACACCACTCCCAGTAAAACCTTATTTCTCACTAGTTTTGTATTCTGAGCACAAAGAAGAGAAAATTACCCCGAAATGGAGTACAAAGGGGTTATTTGCGTACTTAACAACTCTACACTCTACAGAAATAATGTGTGTGCGTATGTGAGAGACAGATAGATATTCTCTCTCTCTCTCTCACACACACACACACACACACAAACAAACAGAAAGAGAGAGACCCGCGTGTACGTTTAAGTTGTCTCTTGCAGGTAATAGAATTTCACACACACACACTTATTGATTTCTTTTAACAATCCATATGAGTATAATGTTGTTTGTGATAAAGGCACCTGTTCAATGGCATGTTATTCATCTCACAAGAGTTTTCACATTTGAAGTATCGCTCTGTCAAGCAATCCCGCAGCGAGACGCATCCCTAACGACATGAAACAGCATTAGTCAAATGATTGGCATTCTTCGACCAGTTCCATTTCATTTTTTTTTATCTAAACCTTCCTTCCCCCTTCCCTTCGATGGTTTGTTCTCACTCCCCTCTTTCAATCTCTCTCCCTTTTTTTTTCTTCAAATTCTATTTCATTTCTCTGTTGCAAAGCCATTGTCATCCCGAAAGACACAGAATGAAAAAAAAAAACGAAAAGCGAGTTTCTAAGATAAATGAGAGGCTCTCCCGCCAGCGAGGTTAAACAACAGAGGATTAGAAGGTCGCAGATAAGACACACAGGCCTCGCCCCTTGACTATTCACCTGACAATCACCAGTACAGTCCCTGCATTTTAAACATGATCCAGGGGCGTGCGCTCGCTTATTTTTTTCTTCCACTTTTCCATTAGCATTTTTGCTATCGCGCGATCCAGATAAAACTTTGGGACTCTCTTCTTCTTTCCCGCTCCAATGAAGGCGGGTTCATTTGGGATTCTTTAGATCACGGACGTGTATACATGAGTAATTAGATTGGCTTCGAAGACGAAGGTTGGGACACCTGGAGAGGCCAAGAATGGCACGATCACGACGCAACTTCGATCTCCTTTTCTCCCTTTGTTACACACACATATAGACTTATAGGTACCCCCTTCACACACAGGCATGTGTTATATATAATATGGAGTCCATGATGAACCATACAGATTGATTATATTATTATTTTTAATGCAAACTCTTGTGACTTATTCTTTTTTTAAAGAAATACTTTCCGAATACCTGTTTCCAGTTTAATCTTGCTTTACTGAACATAAGTTTCGGTTCCTGCAAAATTTAGCTTTAATAAATCAGCTCGGCTTTTTTTTTACACAGCACCTTATAGCTCTGATTTTTCACTTATTAAGTCTTCCTTTACATAAACAGGACGTTTCGTTTAGTTTGGAAACGACTTCTTCTGGTACATTGTGCAGAGACATTCTATTTCAAATGTTGCCAGCTAGGTTTTCTTGTTCTTCTAAATTTTCTTCCTAATTTCTTTAATTTTCATTATTCATTTGAGTTTTAGTAACTTACTAACTCACTCTAACTCACAGAACTCGCAAGTTCATCGCCGCAGTAACAAACGTTTGCCATGGATTCTATCCTGAGCAAAATCAAGACAGTTTTCATCTTGCACATCTACCTTTCGAATTTCTCCTCTA
>JAGDQP010023861.1:0-15715 GCA_022664845.1 Lepisma saccharinum | reverse complement strand
CATCCCAACGACGTCTCGGTCTTCCCAACGACCTCTTTCCCTCCGGCTGACTAACCAACAGAATATATTCTTCGTTTTCCCAATCATACGAGCTACATGGCCTGCCCATCATACCCTTCGTGATTTCATTATCATTATAATGTCGGGTGAATCAACTGAACCGTACAATCTGTGGAATTCTTCATTATGTAGTCTTCTTCATTCTCCGGTCATCTCGTCCCGTATACTTTTCTTAAAACCTTATTTTCAAACGCACGCAATTTCTTTTCAACTTCCAGGTTTGTACAAAAACTTTCACAACACTAAAGTAATACCGGCAGAATAACCGTTCTATATATTTCTAAATTTCCGCTTTCTTGATATCAATATTTATCGTGAGGCTAGAAGTTTCTGGACTGAATAGAAACATACGTTGTCCGATGCTAAGCGACTTTTTTATTTCTTCCGTGATCTCGTTCTCGCAAGTTACATATGCTCCCAAGTATTTAAATTTATTTACTTTTTCTATTATCTCATTCTTAATTGTTATGTATATATTTCCTTCATACACTGTGTTTCGGCTTGTTCCGCGGTTTCAGGCTGCAAGTAAACTTTATTTATTATATGTGCCAGTCTAGTAACTGTGGATTTCGGCCCGTCACGATTCGCTCTTTAGCCATTAAAATCCATACCCATGCCCCTACCGGGACTCGAACGCGGGACCTTCGAGTCGTTGGCCTACCGACGTAGACCGCACGGCTCAGGCTGCAAACGTCTCATTCTGTTTAGGATACGCTAACTCTTTTTACTTGAAAATGGATTGATTGATTTAAGTGATAAATATTAACGTCCTAAACGAACTGATGAGTCTCTAAGGACGGGACCTACAGTTTTTATTATATATAGTGGGCTCCGAACCACCTGTTTAAAGAACCCCCAGTGGGAATTGAACCCGTGACCACGCGCACAAAAAGTAAGTGCGCTAACTTGTTGTTCACCCGGAGGTCACTTGAAAATGGAGTATATTAGGGTAAGAAATAAGAACATTTGAGAACCTTGTTTCGAAACTAAATCTAAAAATATAAAGTTTACAAGACCGTTAAAAAAAGTATGGTGTTTTGCTGCTTTTTGCCGTAAACTTTAAGTTTTTAGGTAGATTTACAGAAAGATTTTGGACATTTCGGCGACAATGGCATTCTATTTGCTAAATGGTATATAGCATAGAGCCAAGCGGTCAGGATGTTTTGTTCCTCATCAGGAGCGTATCCTGTGGACTATCTAGACTACCACCGCAGCCTCAGCTTGTGCACAAATATTTTGATCTGCAAAAGGGAGTCCAGAACACTTATCATCATCATTAACAATACTTATTACTTTGTCTAGTGGTAGTTCAAGCTGTGAATCCAGAATACGCTACTGTTCCTCACATTTGATTGTGAACGAGGTCCACAAGATGAGAAACTAATAATTCACAAAACACTTCAGCTTTTACAAGATGTCCCGAAATATTAGCGCAAACTTCTGGAGGTGGTTATCTATATCAAACCAAGGAAAATGTTCCTTTGACGAAATTCCGACATCTGCTTAGTTTCGGAGCTACATGCTTTTAAAGTGACTTCAGCATCGTCACAAATGACGTCATATCTCGACAAGTAATGACGTAAGCGACGTCGGTCTAACAAATCACCCTCGAAGCAGTACCCAATACATATATTTTAGTTATGTTTTTGATTGCCGAATGTAGCATAGAGTAGATTTCTATGCTTGCCCTATTAAAGCATTCAATCCTTTGACAATTACATTCTTACGTTAGGAAAACTATCTATGAGGCACTCCGTCAATCCAAAACATTGCTCAGGGGTTACTTCGAGTAGGATTTGCTAAGCCGACACCGCTTACGTCATGTGTCGAGCTATGACGTGACAATGCCGCCGTTATTTTCAGCGCTTGTATCTCTAAAACTAATGGAATTTTGGAATTTTCAAAGGGATTTTTTTCTTGTCTTGATGCAAATAATTACCTTCCGAAGTTTGCGTCATTTCTTCGGGGGACACCCTGTATATGTGGTTTTCAACTACTTTCCTTAGCTCAGTGGTTGGCAGATTCAGTGTTCTGTAGTAACTCCGTCCATCAGAACATTCGTGGTCATTTATAAGAATATCGGTATCCAGAACTCTTGTAATGTCTGCATTTTATTCAGGGTCTTTAGGCATCTACGGTTCAGGCTGGGATAAGAGAGGGGAAAGAATGTGGGAATGAGTCAGACAAGGCCTAAGTTGAAGGTACCGTCCTAATATTTGCCAGGTATGACTGAGGAAAATCCCTGGGAAAAAACTAAGTCAGGATGTTCGGCTTCTGGGATTGAACCCACGACCTCTTGAATGATGAGCCCACACTCTACCACTGAGTCTCGGCCGCTCGGTCCAGATTTATCATAACGCATGTGCAGTGTTCTCCTCCAGGTGACCTTTCTCCATCGTCACATTATATTATCCACTTATTACTGCTTTAGATAATACCCTGAACTGATAGAGTTGTCCTAATTGGTCAGATTATAAGGATAGGGGAATTTGCCATTCACTTAACTTTCGGGTGAGTACCTTATTATTAACCATTTGATAGTTTTTTATAAACATATGTAATGTCATTTAAAACTGAGTCAGTTTTCTAAAGAGAGAGAATCAGACCTCGTGATGACAGCAAAGGTCAGTGACGGTCCACATAATACGGAACACCCCAGGAAAATTTTATTTAAATCCTTAATGTTCGTAAAATGCCTAATAATATTTGGAAACAAATAAGAATATTCCTAAGCTGCTAAGAACATTTAAAGAGTATTCTAGGTTTGAATTTAAGGAATATTCGTAGAATATTTCGAAAGAAGCATCTTAGAGATATTCGTAGGATCTACTTGGAATATCCCAGCAAATTTAATCAACATATACCCTCATCTCGAACTTTCAGATATTCGTAGAATGTAGAAGAATTATCCTGGTACTCCCAATTATGAAAAACAAAAGATATACACTGGAGCACTAAAACTAAACTGTATGAAAAACCCGTGATACAATACGGATGTGAAACATGGATCCTTACACAAAGAGATGCAGGCAGACAGAATAAACGGCTTCGAGCGGAAAATTTTAGAAGAATATTCGGACCTATTAAACAGAATAATCAGTGGAGAAGCAGATACAATGCAGAATTCTATGAGGTGGAGAAAAAAAAACAGTAACAGACATCAAAATAAGAAGATTACAATGGGCAGGACACGTGGTCAGGATGAGTACAGATAGAATAATACAGAAAAGCATTAACAGGCCGGATATATAAGAAAAGACCCGTAGGAAAACCGAAGAAAAGGTGGGAAGACGGGACAAACGAAGATTCTTATAAATCACTAAGGATTCGAAACTGGACGGACGCCAGTAAGAAGAAGGAGGGATGGAGGCAAATTCTTGGGAAGACCAGGGCCCGGCTTGGGATGTAGCGTCATGGAAGAAGAAGAAGATATGCTAATAATAATCACACGGGAATATCCGTAGCATGTTCCTATCTTTTCTGTCTGGGTGAAGAGGCCATGCTTACTTCGGCCATCCTGCCAGGTGTTTTCAGGAGTTTCAATTACACGGGACAAAAGTCGGTATAGCGCCTAGATTATTTGCAGAGAGTTTTTATGATCTCCGTCTATTTGAGATAATTATGTGCTTTAGCTGTTAAGTTTTATGTTGTACTATTGTTTTATCTTGTGAAGGCCCATTTAGAGCCTTCTCGGTTTTAACTTATTATGCTAAAGATTCTATACATCTTTAGTTTTTACTGAACGCTATACTGGCCATTTACACCAGTAAGCTGGTTCTGAAGACCTTTTAGACCTTCAGCTTTTATTTTATTTTATTTTAATTAATTAACAGCTACGTTTCTGACGTGACAAAAATAAGAAGCTTTTCCGTATCGGGACGGGCGTAAGCCATAGTGCTGTTACCGCCCATAAAATTCATTTTATCTTAGTGCCTCGATTTGTGGTCCTGGTCGCTATCTCCCCCTTTCCCTGAAGTTTTATTTGCCTAAGGACGTCATCTCTCAGATCTCAAGCTTTAGATATTAGTAAAACACCTAGAAGTCAAAATAAAAACATAGTGAGTTTATACGACAGGACTTAGCTTGGAAATTTAAATGCTATATATACCCTATCAGTCAAAATTTTTCAGAAGTTTTTGTGTTTTTGTTTCTTGTAGGTACTTTTTTAATTCTACTTACGTAGAAGTGTAAGCAACCATTGCAACTCTTTGTAAGAAGAGAATTAAGCCACATATAACACAACTGAATCTATTGACGAATAGATTTATTTCTAAATCCGTTACATTATTATCTCGTACGTGCTTCTAATAAGACCCGCCATTGCGTGTCTTTTACAACGCTTTTCTTAACCAAAATGTCAATAAATTATCGTATTTGTTATCCGAAAACAAACGAACAAGAAAAGCATACAAATTTAAAAATCTTTAAAACGTTTTTGATATTCATTCCAAGACAGCTGTGTCCAATAGATTAATCTACATCAAAAGGGAAAGAAGGCCCCTTCCTTGAAACGTTTTGTTTTCTTATCTAAAAGCACTACACTAGCTTTCAAAGTGTTCTTGCTTTACATAAGAATCAACTGATTTCTTAAATCACAACAACCCAGTATAAATTGTAAGCCACATATCAACAAACGACTAGAGGATGGTAGAATGGGGCAAAAGTAAAAGAAAAAAAGCGGGAAGAAAAAAAACCTGTTCACAAAGGAGGCGTTTTGATCCCTAATGAGAGATTTGAATGCGTGGTCAGGCGAGGAAATTAATTGGCCCTCCATGGCCTTAGTTCTTTTGGGGTCTTTAATTTTGTAATTTGTTTTGGTTTTATCTAACCTGGTCATCGAGGCACGCTCAGTGGGACGTGCGATTTAGGTTAAACGAGCCAATCTTAAACTTACTACAGTAGCATTATCTATTGAATACGTTTCCATTTTTTTTTTTTTTTATACTTTTCAAATTTATTCTTATTGTTTAAACATCTTGAACAAAGATTCCTCCTTTATCAATTAGGAGAATATTAAGATAAATTAATGTGTTCCATCACAGACAAAACTATCAGTAAAAGCAATTTTTTAAAACCAACTGAGATAGCACAAGTGTTGACAGGAGGTGGATACACAAAGAGAATGAAGAATGAACAGAGAATAAACAGAAGATTTGTGATCCGAATTTTGAGTCTTCGAACAGATCTCAGAGAACAATAGAAAGGATTTGTGGCGTAAGTTCTGTAATTCAGCTTTCATGGAGATGGGATAAGCAATTTATAAGGACCCGGGGAAAATTCTTGTTGCAGGTCTCGTTGTGACGAAGTCAAGTACTCCAGGTACCATTGAAGCAAGATAGAGCAGTAGAAACGAGCTACTTTAATAGCAAGTGGCACTGATTGTTGGTTTTTAAACCTACATACCCTTACATTCAAGTCCAAATGAGATTCGGATTCCACTTAAATTGTAGGTCCTACCATTACAAGCTTCGTGCTCGAATACAACATAAACTACAAGTCAATAATAATGATAATAATAATACTTTCCAAGAGGCAAATGATCCAAATGATATGAATCATAACTTTGTCAAAACTCATCGCTCTTCAGTTACTAGTGAAGATATCTTTGATAAACAAATACTGACATTTACATCTCAATGTCACTCATACTCTAATAGTCCTTTCTATCTAAAAACTTGAAGATAAAGACGGAATGAAAAAATGCTGTATATAAAGTTAAATCTAATGCTGCTGCACTTCATGGGGTAACTGGAGAAATGCGTGCCCTTTATCTTAGCCCCATTAACACACTTCGTAAACTTCGCACCTTTTAACGGCTCCATGGTAGTTCTCTTAAGTTCCCTTGCAAAGAAAATCCAATAAAATCCCTAAACGATTTGAGACCTATCAGCATCTTACCGTTTATGTCAAAAGTTATGGAAACAATAGTTTTTCAGCAATTAACGAATCATATTAATAGTACTATTCTCTTAACACTATTTCAATATGTCTTTCATAAGCACTTTAGCAGAACTACAGCTTTATTACCAGTTACGGATGAGGTACTACATTCAATAGACAACTCACATGTAGTAATCGTAGTACTATTGGATCTTACGAAAGCATTTTACCTAGTCCACTACGGCCTATTCTTAACAAAAATTAAATATTACAATTTATCTGATACCGCGATTATATGGTTTCAATCATATTCGAAAAACAAAGCAACAGAAATACCTTAAGGCAGGGTATTATGCTTTACCTGATGTTATTAGAGCAGGTGTACCGCAGGGATCAATACTATCCCGCTGTTATTTTCCATTTATACCACAGATCTCACGAATGTCGTGAGGCATTCACCTGAACATTTTTATGCAGACGCAACTAATTACTTTCTCACCACTACAAAACATTATGCAAACAGTGGAACTTCTTAATGAGGACCTCGCGGCCGTGTCAAACTGGTGTCATGATAATGGTCTTGTCATTAATCCAGTGAAATGCGTGTTTACACTTCTGGGAACCCAACAACAGTTAAAAAAAAAAATATCAACACTTCAAAACTATAGTTGTGTCTTATGGATTCTAATGTCTGTTTCTCTCCGAATAGTGCTGACAACAGATCAGGAACTGAGCTGGAGTACATCCACAACTACTCTACCCAGTGCCCTAAAGCATACTAAGACAATTGTATAAAATTCAAGATTTCTTATCTCAGCATATTAAGTTATATCTTGTGGATGTGTTTATTGTACCTCTATTTGATTATTGTGATGTTATGTGTGGAACGTCTCTTTCTACTCATAGATATATATGGCTATCTAAAAGATACAATTGAATTCGGTTCGCTTTTGGATTACGTAAAAGTCAACATATCTTACCTGTGATGATTAACAATATTTTGACAATGCCTCGGCGTCACTATCTGCATTACTGTTGTCTGATCTATAAGGTTCTCAAAATAATGACTCCATCCTACCTATACTGTAAATTCACAAGTAGGTCCCATATTCATTCATATATAACGCTGTAAAAAGCTTGATGTACCACGCCACAAGCTTAAATACGTTCAGGGATCCTTCTCAGTATCGGCGGCAATTGCCTGGAACGCGTTGTCCAATTGAAACATTTCAATTATTTAAAATAGAAGACTTGCGACGAAAAACAGGCTAAGCCACAAAACATATTAACTGTCTCGATGTGATATGCGATATTCTCCTTTACTCCTCATTAACACAATCTGTGGTTGTAAATTGTGATATTGTTTAATCTTTGTTGTTATTTTAGTGATTTTGTATCTGTATTTTTCTTTATTTGCAACTCAATTATATGTATCTCTTGTATATCGTCAAATGTTGATGTATTTGTACTTTTGAATTCTTCTTGACAAGGTTTACGTGGTAGAGGAGCCTGAACCTCGCTCGCTCAAATAAAGCCACTTTCAATTCGATTCAATTCAAATTCCTGATGATAAATATCGGAAATGAATAGACACAACAGAAACAATCGACTATATCATTGGCTGATGCCTCCTCGTTGCAAACTCCGAATATACGAGGAGACAACGTCACGAAATTCCTTCACCAATATTTGGCAGGAATTTCAACAAACACCCTCTCTATCTGTCATAGAAAGAACCTCCTGTCGTACTGTGTGGTGGCCTAATCGGTAGCGCACTCGGTGGGGGTTCAAAATTTCTGTGTTGACAATTGGGGAGTTACTTGAATCATAGAAGTAGCGGACTGTGGTCGTGAAAGTCAGACACACTGCAACGAACGGAATACAGTCATCTGACAGGTCAGGGCTCTTAAGGGGCCGTCGCAGCACCCAGCTTAGTTTAATTTAATTACTTTGCCTATGATAGAAAATAACAATATTAAGACACAATTGGACAGAGAATTAGAACGAATGTCACCATAGCAACCAATTGCCCTGACATCATGCTGTTAGACAGAAATAAAGAAACAATCCACATTGCCATCTCACTCACACCTATTATCAACACCATATACAGTACAATAATCATAAAATATAAAGACCTGGCAGATGAACTCAAGAAATTATGGGGAGGGAGGAAGGAAGATCAGTATCCGATCCATAATAATCTTGGCCAAAGAAATAATACCAAAATCGACCAAATATCGATGGTAAGCACTATGAGGAGTAACGATAGTGCTCATGCAAAAATCCGTTGTTCTGCATGGATAACTGTCACGAGGTCAGAAAATTCTTAAGGCGAAGAAATTAATTAAACTTGATGTCCGTTCAACAAGCATACAGATCCAGCCTCCTGCTGTGATAGAAAAGGAATAATAATAATAATAATTGGAAGATGAGCAAAATAAATGCTAATCAATCAAATAGAGGATTGAAAACTGGTTAAAGGAAAAGACGATGAAACAGTATGTTTGAAACATACTAAAATATTTTACTAATTTTTAATGAATTAATAAACCAATGAGAGAAAGAGTATTAATAAACCCTTTCACACATTAGCTCTTGTATTATTTTAAATCAACCATTCGCTTATTAGCATAAAATAACCTGTCCCCTGTAAAGCAGCTAATTCAAATTAATATATATGATACAGAATTATATAGCAATCATATTATACAATCAAACAGATTTTTTAAATGAGAAAGATCTCTTTTCTTGTATTTTTTTAGAAAAAGGAATTTTTGTATTTTCTTTCATTAGTCAAAAAAAATCTTTGCAAAAGAGAACAGAAAGACAGAAAAAAGTAATGAAAAGAAAATAAGTAACGAATGATTTGGTTTCTCCTTTATATCGTCTGCATTTCAGAAGCTAATCTTGTAGTAATACTGTCTTCTTCTTCTCCTTCTTGTATGCTGCTTTTATCCTTCTTTTCTTGCCCATCCTCTTGCCCCCATCATTCCCTTCTATTTCTTTCTGTTCCTTCTTTTCCAAGACGGAAATGAGACTCGAATCCCTTTCTGGACTGACCGACGACAGATCTGAATATTCTTGTCTGTTCAACGGGTCGGCATCGTTCCCTGTATCTTGCTACCTCTTCTTAATGGTGACTCTAATCTCTCGCGTCAACCCTAAGAGAAATGTCAGCAAAGGAGAATAAGACCCAAAAATCCATTCATTCGTTTTTTTCTTCTTCTTCTTCTTTCTGCCCACTTCCTCCTTTCTCCTCCTCCTCCTCCTCCTCCTTATTCTACGTTTCTTTTCCATCTATTCCATTCCTCTCCTTCTTGGGGTGCCACTTCTCCACCCTGATTCCGTACTAAAACCTTATATCCTCGTCCGAATAAAAATGAAAAACCTTACCGCTTGCATTTTTCAAATAAAAAGAAAGAGAGAGAGAGAGAAGAAACGGGTGGTATTCCTTATTTTTTCCCTTGGATTTTTTTCTCCATACACTTTTCAAGATCAAAGAATTGTAATCTTTTTTCCTCTCTTTTTCTTTTCTGGACCTTTATTGCTGGATGGCCAATAGTGACCAGATAGGTAACCTCGAACAGAGAGAGAGAGAGAGAGAGAAGGAAAGGTTTCAAAGATGGATGCACGGATATACAACACAGTATGCTATAAGCAACGTAAAATAAATTGTATTAACCAATTTCCAGGAGTACTCTTTGAAGGTAAGAAAAGAAAATGAACTTCTGAAAATAATCATGGTACTGTATTATAATCATTATCTCTCCTGGTTACTAAAAGGGATTGGCAACCTTTTTAAGTTTTATTAATAAAAGTGTGTTTTCAAAAGTCCAATGACGTTAATGTTCGACTTCGACTTTGATTTCGAGATATAGTAGAGTCCAATTTTGAGCCTAAAGCCGACTTCTCTTACAATGATAAAATGAATTACATATATCTTGATAAATCATAAATGATGCATACAAATATGTTCATGGAAGTAGATTTATACCATACGGTGGATAGTAGAAAATGTATATCATTGGCTTGACAGTGTTGTCAACCAGGTATATATATACATATATTTTTTCAAATGGTACTACATCGGCTTATTGTATATCTGTTATCTCTTTTATGATGACAAATAACATATACGAAGAAAATAATGCAGTGTTTCAAACTGTGGGTAATATACAGAGATAATAAACACTTTGAAGATTACACTTTGTTTATTTTTCACAGTTTGTAACACTGTGTTAAATGAATTACATGTGATATTTACCATTATTAGAATATACTAAATATCTAATAAACCGATGTAGTGTCATTTGAAAAATAATCAAATTTTATACCAGGTTGGTAACACTGTCAAATCAATTATATTTGGACTTCTAATGTCTCCATCGCATTCATACAAATTAACCTCCAAATAACATATTTTTACTTTCATTCTTCATCATTTTTTATTTATTTCTCTTTCTCTTACATTCATTTTCCTTTCATCTTCAACATTTATGATTTATTTTCGTCTATCTGTCATTCATTTTACTTTCATTCATGATTTCACCATATGAATACAGCATATGTTTTTCTTTTAAATTTTCATGCAGTAGTGTCGAAGTAAGCGTGTAATGGCACCCACGTCCCACGTACGTCGTAGTTCGTGTGTACATTAATATTATTTGTGTTTGAATGTTTGAATTTATATGGAATATTGGAATGGGTTATTATTTTTTAATATTTTTATTCTATTTGAAAATGGATTGTTAAAGTTTGATTAAAATTCTATTGTTGAAGGAATTTAATTGGAGGAATACAATAACAATGAGAAGGAGCAACCAATGAGAATAATATTATAAGGATCCTAGTTTCTCTCTTTTGGGATGAAAATATTTATAAGTTTGATATTACAGTTCTAAAATCAATATCGTTCGAGCGAGAGTTTTCCTTTCACATACGGATAACGTTAAGATACATTAGTTTTTTGTTTAACAATTTAGGAATTAGTAGTGAATTTTTATATTGTATAATTGTTTATATTCATCATTCAATCATGAAAGATATAACAAAAATAAATAGAACTTTTTCGCTATAAAATATTAGGTGCAATATCACTTTTTATATCCACCATTCTCTATGCTCTCGCTTATGTATACACGCTCGTGGTCCGTACAGTGACGTCAAACGCCTTTGCAGCCAATAGGCAATAGCTACTGTTTTCCCTAAATCTCGCTCTTTGGCGCCCCTTTGTCTCCAGCTATACTGACTATTTAGATCGGGAAGAATGTAAGAAAACGTCACAAGTAAGCTCGAGAAACGGATATGATTTAAGTTCAGGGAGCATACAATAACTTAATCAACCTTTAACTAACTCAGCATTAATGTGTATGTGCGTGCATTTTGCAAGGAAATCCTTAGTATTGTGGCACAAAGTTGAATGACTACATCTAAAGATTATATTTTACCTTTACCTGTCAAGATCCCAAAATGTTTTAATTTTCGGAAAAGATCAACTTCTTTTTTTAATAACCCTGTACGATGTACGAAAATTTCGTGATCTGTTTTATTTCCATTAAAAGGTCACGAAGTTCTTTAGCTTTCTTACTTTCGGAGATTTCAACGTACCAAAATAAGAAAATTTTCAGGAAATGTTGGAAAAACCTAATATCTCCGAAACCAAGAGGCCCACGTTTAAAATATTTTAATCGGGAGAACCAGGTTCGCATCCCGCTGTCGGCCATCCTGGATAAGGTTTTCCCTTGGTTACACCAGGCAAATGCTGGAATACTACTTTTGAATAAGACCAGGGCTAATTCCTTCAAAAATCATCCTCCTTGTTGTTATTGTTATTAAATATATCCAGTGCAAAATGACCGGAACTGGACTGTATCTGGAGATTAAATAAATAAATACATATTTTCCACCTGCATTTGAAACCACGTACAGTACGTGGCAACTGCTCAAAATTTTGTCAAAATCGGAAAGGGCCAGGCAAATTATGTTCTTCTGGTTAAAGATAAAATGAATTTTATGGGCGGTAACAGCACTATGGCTTACGCCCGTCCAGATGTTCTTCTGGTGTTTGGATGTGCAATGATTCCGAGGGATAAGAAAGTAACCAATGTCCTTAATTCAAGATACCATCCGGACATTCACGTAATTTGACTAAAAGTAAACAGAAGAACTGAACTTAAGAGAAGAAAAACGAACCGTGGTAGAACAACAACAGATATTTGTTCTGAAGACAGCTGGACTTTTTATCAGGCGAAATGTTCACAAACCTGAGCCCCTTATATGCCTCATAATTCTTCATTTTGCGTTCTCCTGACTTGAAGACGTCGGAGTAACGAGAGGTTAGCGCGCTTGCTTTCTATGCGCATTGTTACAGGTTCAATTCCCGCTGGGGTCAACTTTACCAAAAACTTAGGTCCCGTCTTTCTCACCAGCTGGCTTAGGACGTTAATAACAATGTACACATTCTAGCTGCAATTCAACACCTTAAATAGAATATTTAAGAGAGTACATCAATCACTGAAGAACAGTCAGATTACTAAACAATGAATTCTTAATTGTATTTTTGAACAAACCTGTTTTTAAAAAAGTGCAGCTAATTTCTTTGGTAATTTAGACATTTTATATCCCTTTTGTATCTCCTTTGGTTAGTCCATGTTATCCCTAAAAGCTACCATGTTTATACAAGAAATCCACCTTTCCTTGACCGGCTTATCTTCCTATCAATATCCGTAGCTTTGTTATTTTTTTTTTTAATGTAAAACGGAAAGGCTTTTCTTGCCAACCTTCAATATCCCTCCAACTTATTTTTGGCCACAGCAGAAACAGGCCAACGAGTTCAACATGACGTGTGGACATGTATATAGAATTCAGCCATTGTAAGCGATGCCGTGCAAACAACTCAGTCTGCACAGTTTAATAGCCCACACACACACATACAGATCAGGGTTCTTTCCCCCTGTCATCGACTGCACACTTCGCTTCACTATTCACCAGGGATTCACTGATACGGAGAGCATACTGACTGACCCATACGCGCTAGGAAGAGTTTTTCCTTGTCTTTAATATCCATCTAATATGCTTTTATAGCGACAGTCTTATTGAAAGTTACAAAAGTAGGTCTAAAACTATCTTACTATCCAGTCAATGATATCTTAAATATTAGAGAATTATTAATTTCATATGTAGAGATGATATTTGTGGATAACAAGGATTTTATCCATTTTTAAAAAGAAGAGAATTAACTATTTATTGGTAATTTAAACGATGTTTCTGGCAGATAATAAGTGCTAAAAATCAAAAGTAGTCAAGTAGGCCTATAGATCTACTAACGAACTCTATGGCTTACGGAACTCGCAAGTTCATCGCCGCAGTAACAAATGTTGGCCATTGGATTCTATCCTGGGCACCATCAAGCCAGTTTTCATCACAAACAACTACTTCTCCAAGATCTCTTCTAATATTGTGCTCCCAACGATGTCTCGGTCTTCCCAACGGTCTCTTTCCATCCGGATTTCCAACCAGGATAGAATATAATCTTCGATGTTAGATCTACTGAAAAAATAGAAATAATTAAGTGAGCTATAAGCAGTTTGCCAAGTAGGGGTAGTCAAAAACATAAATAGAAAATCAAATCGATACAGAAACCAACACCCAGAAGAAGTAAAGTATTCCAAGAGTTGGATAGAATTACTGAAAACACACTAAAATAGTCAGACAGTTACGACAACTGTGAAGAGAAGTAGTCAAATATACTAAGCACCACATAGTCAGAATAACTAACAGTCAGAAGTGATCCAATGATTTAAAAGTCAGATAGAGATACGAAAAGTATACTACCTATGTTTTTCAAGAAACTGTTAACATTGTCCCTTTCCCCCCTTTAGCTGAATTTTTTTAATATAGACATTTTAGACCTGGTTCTGTCAACATATTGTTTATATTTATTTATGAGAGAACGGGAAAGAATGTAAAATTAAAGTGTTGTACTTAAAAACCGCCCAATCATGAAGCTGAAAGTCACGATCCTAACAAAGGAACAGCATGAAAGGAAGGAAAGGCACAAACAAAACTGAAAAAAAAAAGGCATTGACGATAATAGTAAGTAAAGCTAAATGGCTCATAATGTAGCCAGTAAATTTATGCAAAACGTTCTCTCTTTTCATTGTTCTGAAGTGGAATTTTTACTCTTCTTGTTCTTCTTTCGATAGGTGCACTTCCGGATCTTCTGCAGATCAAGAACCACGCCTTAAGAAAAAGGTCCTCCGCGCCCCTATTATAATCTTCGCGTATATGAGAGATCAATCGACAATGCAACAACCCTGTATTTATCGGGACGGCAGTCTTCAGGCCATAAGCATGTATCCTTAATAAATTAGATTTTTTCTCTCTCTCTCTCTCTCTCTAGCACACAAACATACATACAATAATACCAGATAAGAATGAAACACAATAACAGGTCTCTACTTTTTAGTAAAGGTTCAGTTCATCAAATTCATCGACTTTACCAGCATTTTTTTTTAACGATGGAACACAATGCCGTAATTTGTTCTAGATTCTTTCCATTATATGTAAAAGACCTATTATTCTGTATTAGAAAATATAAGATTGTATACACTGGGCTTGAATGTGATTCAACAAAAGGAACAAAGTGGTTCCTCTGATTTAAGAAAACAATAAACTATTAACGTTTCAGAGAAGGAATCTTAATTTCAATTAACATTTCTAGCCATATATACAGGGTGTCCCAAAATATATTTTCTATTCTAATGAGGAGAGGAGGTAATTGAAAAGTACCATTCATTGCGTAATTGGGTATATACAGACATACGGGTAAGTCAATAAATAACCTCCGAGAAATTTACTTCAATCTAATAAAAATTCCGATCTCTTATTTTTTTTTTTTAGATTCCTATACTTAGAGAACTGAAGCTCAATGTTTGTGGTCGTATCAGTGGAGCTCATCAATGTTGGCACATTCGAGTTTCAATTTCGTGATACCACTGAACGATTAAGTTTGTTCTTTAACGTAAGTATTAATCATGTTGGGATTGTTGTTTGTTTTTGCTCTATAAGAACGATATCAACAAGACATTTACTTTTACAAATTGCCTCATGTACGCAGATAATTGAATATATACAGCAAAATTAAGGATAAAGATGACCTTATAATATTCCAGAACAATATTAAGGTTAGTTCAATTGGTGATAATGTTCTTATATGGTGGCTCTCTAGGTAAATTATTTCTAATGTTTTTCGTGGAAATTATAGTGCTTCAAAGGGTAAATGATGCTTCTGACTTGGGCGTTGTATTTGACTATGCCTTTTCCAAGGGCATGCTTTCAATAATTTATTCTGCTAATCGTTCTAAGGATTATAAAAAAATACACTGTTTCTAATATTCCAACTTCCCCTCATTTCTGTGTTTATTTTATGCATTGGTCAGAGTTAAACTTAAATACTGTAGTTTACTGTGCAATTCTCGTTACGTATCAAATGTTATAAAGCATCCAAAGCTCTTTCTAGAAAGGTTGTGTATTATTTAACACAATGGAGTTCAAATTTCTATAATGAATATTGTACACTGTTAAGAATAAGAAATAGAGTTGTATTTATTTATGTTCGTTGTTTTGAAAAAAGCAAGTAGTTTCCATTTTTGTCACGAGGTAGCAGCATGTACTAAAAATACATAAATGAGAACTCTCTGGACAATTGAAAAACAAATTGTAAACAGAAAAGTTTAAAATATTTAATATATAAATTTTTATTATGTCGTTG
>JAGDQP010023860.1:0-28640 GCA_022664845.1 Lepisma saccharinum | reverse complement strand
GTACAATAAGATAACTGAAGGAAGAATACTACTGGAAGAAAAAAAAGAGAGATTTGAATTCTCGAAAGGCTAGAAAGAAAAGTAGCTAGAATGAGTTTAATAAAACAAGGACAAATAAAGAAAGAGCGAAGGAAGAAGTACATACTTGTTCTTATTGTAACCATATTGCGGCAAGTAGGCAATGTGAAAGATGTCATGTTGTGTGTAACTGCACAGTATTTATGAACTACGACCTTATCTATTCTTTCAAATTCCAGGTACGTCAATTTTCAGCTCCTTGTTGCCTGGCCTAGAAAACTAAGGTTTGCTATTACAAAATGATGTGGAGAATAATTGCTTAACTTCAAGCACGTCTGGCGTCTAAACGATACACCCTAGAAGAAAAATGGAAATAACCTTTCTTGTATAGACTTTTACGTAAAATATTTTTGTAATGACATTTTGCTCTAAAATGCTTCTCAAGCGAAACTCTTTTTTCGTAACAATATCACCTAAATTCTTTTCACTAAAGCTAAGATTTGAAACATTACCAAAAATATCAATATTTATTGTATAGCAAATGATAATTCCCAACCTAACTTCTCAAGTAACGTTTTCAGTATAATATCATTCTTCTTCGACTTTTTAAACTCAATATCAATATTTATGTTATGCTTTCTTAATAACGAATACAAAACAAACTTCATATTTACAAAGGCTTGTCGCTTACCAAAATAAAGTTCGCAAAAGTGTAAAAAATAATTGCTCAAATTCAACCGTAAGCGTTTGCTCTAAATGAAGTAAATTTAATGGTTTCAGATTTGTAAACTGGTAGTGTATTAAATAAACAGTCATAATATTTAGAATACTTAAGTTTTTCTAAAACTCTTAATGTCTTGTACTGATATTTGATCTTTTAATTTATTTCTAAAAGATTTATCTATGTCATTATAAATACCTTGTGGAATAACTTTGTTTTGTAAGGCTTGTATACGATAAAATTGCAACTTAAATCTTTTTGTACTATTATACAATGGTTTTCTTATCTCACAAGCAGTTTTTGAATTTGTGCTTTCTTCATCAAGTCTCTTTATGTCATTTTCGGAAGTAACTTATAATAATCATCCCTTAATACCAGCCAAGGAATATAACGAGTAATTAACTCATCAAATTTACTTAGATTGTTTTTATCTTTTAAATCTACATTCTGAACATACATACAATACAGGTTATAATTATACCTACGATAATCATCAACAAGCTATTCAAAATATTTAACAATGCTATTATATATATTTTCCATCTTTAAACAAGAAACTTTTATGGCTACTTACCATACAAGTTATTAATTTATTATTAATTGATACAAAACATCACCAAAAGAACAACCTTCACTCAATAATTTTAAAACCTTAACACAAAGGTGTCCACTAATAACAGAATTAAAGTTTTGTATACAATTATCATTATAAAACAGATTTTGAGTTCAAAGATATTGTATTAATGGTTTAGGCGGAACACCTCCATAAGAATCAAACACATTCTTAATATCTTTAGTTTTCCAATACCATATCCAATGTGTTCACTTTTATCTAAATTTACGACACCACATTGTCTATGTTTAGGTTTTTAGGCAATTCATCACTCATAAACACTCCTCTAAAATGTTTCATCTGTAATTCTTTCACCAACCTCTCAATATCGAAATTATTTAACGGTTTTAGTTTTTGACTTTCTACTTCTAACTTTTCCAACATGTCTTTCTTCCATAGCTAGATTATGTCTTTTTGTTCTTCAATTTCTTCTCTATTCTTTTTGCATCAATTACGGTTTTTGCAACAGCTGGTACTCCTTCTGCTAAAGAACCAACAACTCCTAATGCCGCAAGAATGGCTGGTATCGTAAAAATAACATGCTTTTTTGGCGAATTCTTAATCTTTTTCATTTGTGTTGTATTTAAAGTTAAAGCCATCATTCCTTTACCTTATTTAATTTTCTTATATTTATCATTAAGTTGATTTTTTGTTAATACATGATCAATTTTTAAAGTAATTAACTCATTATGAGGAACAGAAAACTTACAACCCTTTATCGAACAAATCCTATTTTTTTAAAAGAAAATCTTTGTTTATAAAAGTATGGTTGTAGTTGCTCCATCAAAATCAATCAAGTCATTATTCTCATCTGTTACTTTGATTTGAAATTTATCAATCTTACCTCTTCTCATAGGAAAAAACAATGGATAAGCTGGTGCGTATATAATACTATGTTTAAACTCGGCTTTTGTTTTAAATGTTGCTATAAGTCCTGTTTCTCTGTGAGTATAATCACTACCTTTAACAAACGTTCCAGCAGCTACATTACAGTGAATATTTATAGAATCAAATGAATAAAATTTAGGTAATTTGTTTCCAATGTGTAACTTATTCGTTTCTAGTGTTTCATACTGTTTAAAACCAAGTATTACATGAATACTACCTATCATTAAATCTTTATTATCTGTTTTTATTTCTACTCTGTTTACTATACGGTTTTCTCATAAAGTAATATTGATATTTTTTTGATTCTAAATAATCACCAAGACTTTTTAAATTATACTATCCTTTTGGTATGTATACATAATTATCATTACAATTAAAATAATAATTATTATTGTTTTCAGTTAAATATGTTGTATAAAAACCTACTACACCTATACTTAAGTTGTTCTTAGAATTCTCTAATTCGTGATGTAGTTTCAATTTTAATATCGAGTTATTACCACTCAATTTAAAAACCTTAACCATTTATTGTATAACAAAAGAGTGAGATTGATTTACCTATATATATATTTCAAAAGATTAATAAAGTTAATAGAACACATTATTCGAAAAATAGAATACAGTTTGAAGAAGAAATTATGTTTTGTTAAATATGTATATTACAGCTTAATCACTTTATCAGTATTATTATCTGCAAAAACTGGTTTTATTAGTGTATTTATTCCTTTCACTGTTTATTCGATTATAACAACATCTTTAGCTACAGGAAGTGCAGTTATTACAGGGTTGTCTTCTAAACTTAAAATTAACAAAAAGAAAGATGAATACAAGGCTATTACGAATTGTATTAACTCATTTAAAGAACAATTAGAAATGATAATAACGTTAAATGGTGATATGGATTATGGATATATGAAAGCTACTGTACATAAGATTCGAAAGCAACTTAAAACTGTAAAGATTTAAGATTTTCTATATAATAAATGGGTGATAATAAACTTATTTAATTTTGAAGAACATGAACTTACAACAATTTTAGATAAAAAATATAAATATGGTTTAAAGGTAAGGACGTTGCTACGATACTTGGTTACGAGAAGACAAGACACGCAATAGAAAGACGCGTTGAACAAGAAGACAAGTTTACATACGAAAATCTTGGGGTCGTGTTTCACGGCTCCATTGCAAACAGAGCCTCATACTGTTTTCATCAACGAGACAGGTTTGTACTCCCTGGTTCTAAGGTCGAAACTGTCTAATGCTAAAGAGTTTACACACAAGGTGTTGCCTTCAATAATACAAACAGAATAATTTAAACTAACACAACCAAATGAGATGCTTCAAACTAGAAACACTCTTTCAAAACCAGCTTACGATTAAGGACGATCAGATACAATACCTAACAAATACAGTCAGATTACTCAGTCAAGGCTTAATAAAACAAAAGAACCTCATCCGCTCAATAGAACCCAAAGTAGTTCCAGACACAGAGAACCAATTGAAGAAACACAAGTTCATCCTCATTAAAAAGCACTACAAACAATTCAGAAGCAGAACTAAACGAACTAGATCTTCAGTTTGAGTACTACGTGATAAGGATTCAAATCCTAAACCTAACCACTCTACTTAAAGAGCTCAGGGACCAGTACCCTAACATGCAAATACTACTAAGCCTCGAAGAACCAAATGTGATTAACGTATTCAATAGGATTAAAGGACGGTTACGAAATTAGGTCAAAACAAATATAACACACATGACATCTACGCTGCCCGAGTCCAAGCTTGTAAAAAGATCATGAAGCTTCACCTTGATAAGATCCAACAAGAAGAACAAACTGAAGAAGAAACACTGTAACTAGTTTCATTGTACCATTTGCCCTTAAAGTGTGTGTAGTGTGGCTTTATAGCTTTTAACTATAAAGCTCTTGAGAGACAGTCGATTAAAAGAACGTGATGAACATTTTCTACATAATAAATGAGTAAGGTTAAGAAAACTGTTAATTGGGTTGTAAAAGAAATGGTTAAAGAAAAATCAACTAGAAAAATAAACGGAGAATTATTACCTAATAACATACGCTGCTTCATCATAGGAGCATCAGGTTGTGGAAAGACTATTCTATTATTTAATTTTCTATTACAACCGGGCTGGTTAAACAACACATATTTTTATATATATTCTAAAAGTATGAACCAGCCTAAATATTAACAATTACAAAAACGATTTCAAGAAGCAGAATTAAACTTTAATAAACAAATAGCAACATTTTTATCCAGAAACGAGTCTCTTGTACCTATTGATGAATATAAAAATTACTCTATTATTGCGTTTGATGATTATATTTTACAAAATCAAGATTGTGTAAGAAATTATTTTACAATAGGAAGACATAAGCACTTAGATTGTTTTATCTTGCACAAACATATTCAAAAGTACCTAAATAATTAGTGAGAGATAATGTCAATTTCTTATGTATATTTCGTCATGATGATACAAATCTTAAGCATGTGTATAATGAGTTTGTTGGAGGAGACATGTCCTATGATAAATTAAAAGAACAAGATATGTACTATGTGTTGGAGAGATGATTATGGGTTTATAGTAATTATATGACAAGAAAGATAAAAAATGGTAAATATAGAAACAAGATTAAAAACATTATAAACGTTGAACATTGGTTTTACGTTTTCTCTATTATAAACGTTAAACATACGTTTTTTTTACATTTTTTCTTTAATAACCGTTGAACATACGTTTTTACATGTTGTCTCTAATAAACGTTAACGTTAAACATACGTTATTTATGTTTTCTCTCTAATGTTGAATGTTGAACATACGTTTATTTGTTTTCTATATAGTAAATGAATGAGTAAGATACTGAGAAGAATATTAAAATAAAAGAGTTTCTTAATAAGGAGTTTAAAAACTGGGAGAAAGAAATATAAGGTATATATGATAAGTATAAGAAGCAAGAACAGCCTGTAAATGACGCTATTCGTGCTTTAGGAAGTAACTTTAAAGAAGTAACAGAAAAAAGTAAAAATCCAATAACAGAGCTTGTTCCTATTAGATATAAAATGTGACAGTAACACCTTCAACATATAGAAAAGTAAATTATGATAGTTCTACAGATGATGACACGCCTGTAACTAAACAAATTAAAGGTAGTGTTGAGGGGATAGAACCAATTAGAGATGATTTTGAATTAACATCTTTAGGAAATTTAGCTACACATTATTTGAATTCAAGAGATTATAAAGATAAATATGCAACTTTTGAAATTTATGCTGATCCAAATTATAAAAGGGAAACTAAAATTGGTAATTTAGAAGTAAAACTTTCAGGTAATGATTTTATAATTGGAGGCCTTCATTATAAAGGAACAAAAGGATTATGGGAGTTATTAACGAGATAAAAGCACAAGAATATACAAAAGAAGATGAAAATGAATATTATGGGATTTTAATACATTCTGAAGCAATTTTTCAAAACAACGATCCCAAAACAAACAAACCTAAATCTTCAAGTAGTAAGAAATATACTGACATTATAAAGTTTTTATGGGAAGAACATTATCAACAAGAAAGAAAATCTCCAAAAACTGGTAAAAATATAAAACAATACACAGAACTTCCTAAAGAATATATTTGGATGATGTTCGAAAATTAATATACATAATTGTTATCGATGGAGAAGAAAAAGCAGGTAATAAACTTTTACAATTAGAAAGTAGATATTATAGACATTATTAATTGTAAACTCTCACAATTTATCCCGAATGACCCTAAAGACATAGGTTATTTGATAATGATTTGGGACACATTAGCACCAAGATTTTGGATTAATGAATAAAATCTTAAATGTTAAAGGAATTCCAGAGCTTCATTTATCTGGTTGTAACTGCTGTGAACCCTTTGCCAAGCTTGAAGAAAGATTAGAAAGAGGAGACAAAGGAATTAAGCCATTAGACGAAGCTTGTAAAGAACGTGATACATACTACAGAGATAATAAAGATACAGAATCAAGACACATTGCAGATAAAAAATTAGAAAATAAAGCACGGAAGAGAGCATTCAGTAAAGACGCATCAATTGGAGAAAAATTATGAGCTTTTGGAGTTGGAACAGCTATGAATGTTAAAGTAAAGTTGGGATAGGGTTTATAGGTTTTTCAAGTTTTTCTCTATAATAAATAAGATTGAAAGTATAGGGAGTTGTGAGTTACAGACTTTTACACCAAACAGGCGAACATTTAGTAATTTAAATTAGCCATACAAATATATAGAATTTGATTTTGGTATGGGTAAGGATTTATTCATCGTCACAAAGCAGATTGTTAAGTGAAATTTGAAGTTATAAAAGCTAGTGCTGGAGGGACATTTAGCGCTAGTGATAAGATAAAACTAGAAAATAATTTATATCCATTCTTCTTTCCTCAAATAGAAATTAGAAAACATGGAGTTGTTATAGATAAATTTGAATTACCAGGAATAACTTCAACTGTAATTGGAACTTTAAAAATATCTAAACCTGAAGCATCATATTTAAAACAATCTTGTTTCGAAACATATTAATTTAGGAGGTAAAAAGAACTTTACTGTTCTATTTTCATTAAATTTAGTACCACTGACTATAAAGAAATAATGTGGAAAGGAGGTTTAAAAATAGCATTTACAAATGCAAATAATATTAATGATGTTTTGAATAAATGGAAAGCATCATCTACTGCAATTAAACCTCATAACGAAAAAATAACAATAAAAATTATGGAGATACGAATACCTGTATTTGAGTATGAATCAAATTATGAAAGCACATTAAAATTAAGTATTTTGAAAGAGCCTAAAATAATGTATTCATTTCACATTTATTAGTGTGTTCAAAAGAATGTTGAAGGATCTTTCTTTGAGTTTGATGTAACCACAAAATTTAATTCGAGACAATTTTATATGCCTGATTTTGTAATTGTGACTTTTCAAACTAGAAGAAGTAAAGATCAGACTAAAGACGTAAAGAGGCTAGTAAATTTGATCATTGTAAAGTTAAAATATGTATGTAAAAATGGGAGAAACGAAGTGTTTCCCAAAGAAAAGAAATTTAGATATAACAAATCATGACTATTGTAAGATGTATGAACATTACAGTGCATTTAAGAGAATAACATATAGAAATATTGAAATGTATTATGATCCAGATGAATTCATTAAAAATAGGCCAATGTATGTGATTAATTATAATAGAAAAAAGAATGTGTCTGTACATGAAAGAACAAATATAAAAAATGTTGTAGATTTTGAAGAAGCTGTAATTGCTAATACAATTTTTTATGTAGTGTTAATTGGCCAGAATTTTACATATGATAAAAAGAATGAAAAATTAATTGAAGTATTTTAAATATGTATTGTTTTTTATGGGTTATTATCCATAAAAACAGTTTTGAAGGAATTTTCTATATGATAAAATGGCAAATCATATTAATTTTTTTTAACAAAATTAGAACTATTGAGCACAAAACCAGTTAGTAGTTTAAAAGAGGATTATACACAGAATATAAAATTATAAATATGGGAAAGATAAACACTAAGTTTGGTAAGGGTATTTTAGTTGAAAGTGAAGATTTTATGGTATTTCTTCCACCTAGATTTACAAAGCGTATGAGAGATAAGATAATAGACGAAATAGTTAAAGACAGTTTGTGTATTAAATATACAGGTTTGAAGGATGAGTAACCAACATTAGAATTTTCTGTTAATTCAAGATTTTCTATAGAATAAATAAGAAATTGCAACACATTTAAACAAGAATAATAATATTGATGTTTTAAGAGCTTTTCATTTGCAGGATTTGGAGAAAGATAAAATATATGAGATAATTTTATGGAAATCGATTCAAATTAAAAATACTGGTGATAGAGTTTTAGTACATTTCGATAGAAAGTACAAAACTTTATTACCACAAAGATATAACGAAGATACTGAAGCAGTTTTTTGAATAAATGAAGACTAAGAAACTTTTTATAAGATACGAAGGGTTGAAAGATCTTACTAACGGTTATTAGATGCATAAATTATTCTTTAAAAATAAATCTTAAGAAGTAACAAAAATGAAATTTTAAAAAAATCTGCAAGAAAAAAAAACGAGATGTTTGTATGGAACCTCAAAAGTAATTTATTCTTACTAATAGGTTTAATGTTATTGTGGAAGATGTACAAGATAATACACAATTAGTTTTTGAGATTTATGGTTGTTTATTTTTTTAGCTACGAACGATGGACAGTTTAAGAAATCATTATTTCCGATTGAGAATGAAGTTATTAGAACATTTCACTATCAGTATGCGTATTTGTAATTATCATGTAATTGTTTTATGGTTATACAAGCCATAAAACTGATGTTGTCCTTAGACATAGGCAACCGGTAATACGTTCTAAAATAAAAAAAATGTCATTTGGCGTTGAAATGTTCAAAATCGTTTCATAAATAGGTGAGATATAAATTCGGAAATTTTTATCCTCAAAGTTATGTAACCGACAATACTCTCCAAAAATTGGAAAAATATAGAAACCATTTTGGCGTTTGAATTTTAAAAATCGGTTCACGAATAACGGATAAAATATGTTTGATTTTTTTTAATCCTTGCCCCTGGAAAATCCGAATTATGCAATACAGCAAACTTTGCCCCTGGAATTATGCATCCCACAACAAATATGTGGGCTACTCAAATCTGGTGTCAAAAATATTGAATAAGAATCAAGATACTATGTTTTTAATTTGTCGGTCCATGTGAGCAATTGGCTCTGTTCAAACAGTTATTCAATTACTCAACAGATTCCGGTAAGTATTGGAAACTTCTCTTACATTAAACTTCATTAACATAACTATAATGAATGCAACATAAATTTGCATAAGGATAATGTATGTAGGAAAAATCTCCGTTCTGTTTGACCTTGAATCAACTTGGTCATATGTAAATATTAGCTTCGCTAACAAGTTGTTTCTTTCATTCAAGTGTTAGCGTACTTAACCAGAAGTATAAGACAAGATTAGAAAAACTTTAATTATGTATTCATCACACGCATATTCAGTCACGATTTTCGTTTTATATGTGTGGTTGTTTTGGCGTATAGCCAATGTTTCGTTTTGTTCAGTTTGTTTAAATACAATAATAGCAAGTATGAGTACATCCAACCAGAGTCCATTGTAAGCAAATTGAGAGGTTCTCATCGTAGAGGTTTTTACAAACCTTATTTATTGGTCGATTTTCAAAATTCAAAAGGCGTTGAATGAGTATGAAGGGCTCTTTATGATTTTGTTTGCAAAATGTTTGTATAAGGATAATTGTCTGTATGGAGTTTTATAGTTAAATGCTATAAAGTTCTAATCGACTATGTTCCTTCTGTAAATAGTTTGCGCTAAGATAATCGAAAAAATTAAATATAAAATGTGGAATAATAGCAAGTGTGCTAGAAAATACATTTACCCTCTACTACTAAGATTCATAGAAAGACAGCATATTTTGCCCTAACACACGTATTTTGTGTCAGAACGACGTGCACCAACATTGGTAATTATGTATTTTTTTAGTCGCACGATTGTACTTCAGCGGCTCAATGTTCTGGAGCTATTTTCGGCCGCCATCTTGCAAAAATGATTTTTTCCCCTATATCTTCGGTATTTTTTTGAATATCTCGACCATACCTGCACAATTCATCTTAGACGAATTTAAATTAATGGTTTACATGTGTTTTCGGTACAACAGGTCGCCTTCATAAAAATCCACCTTTTTCCTATATCTTCGGTTTTTATGTGAATATTTCAACCAAACCATTATATTTCGATTCAAAGCGAGGTAACTACGTAGTTTTTATTTTTTTTGTACCTTCGGTCACCGTCTTAAAACTGGTTTCCTATATAGATTCCCTGTAATGGTTTCCCGTTTATTGCACAATTTCTACCAAACCAACATACTTCGACATCGATTCATGTACTTTGGTTTTCGTGCAGTTTTATCCGGCAACGATATTGATAAAGGAACATCCTTTTATATCTTTGTTGTTTTTTAAATATTTCCGCGCACTACTGAATTTGATAAAGAGATACGAGAACTGAAGGTAACCGGTAATATACCAAGTGATGAGAATGGCGCCATCCAATATTGCTGCCAAAATCTTAAATCCAATATGGCTTTTAAACGTATATATGTAAAGATTGTACAACCCGAAAAACTGAAGCAGACGTTACACTAACAGTACAGAGGTCTGTGGCCGGAAGTTCCAAGTTCGGGACGCAGCAACATAAGGCGAGTCACCACTATAAGGCTGAAGGTGAACGATGTCGGCATGGAACGGAGATGAGCAGAGCACATTTGATTTTCTGCCGTTAATGCGAGATTGTAGAATTGACAATTCTACATCAAAAATCATGTTAAGAAGTGATAGATAACACATAGATAAAAAAAAATCCCACATTCGAATCTCTGGGCGGAGAATGTATCAAGGGAACACAAGAACAGAATTATGAAAGATACTAGAACAGAAACGTGGAACGTAAAATTTTATACAAGGCGGCCTCTCTCCAGGCGTAATAATGTCTCCATTATATGCCATTATACGCCTACTCATTATATGCCGTTTATTTTGCTTTTATATTTTTAAACCGCGGATCGTGTAAAATCGTTCCTTATTCCATTTATGTTTCTTTTTTCTAATTTTCAGCCTTCCCTAGCTTATCTATGCTCTCTTCTTCTATATCTTCTCTGAATTTTGAATCATTGCATATAGGTATCTGTTTCAGGCAGAGATATAGTGGGGGAGATGATACTGGGAGATAATATTTCAGGGCGCAGTTTGTAGATACCATCACGACATTTGCCTTGTGTGATTAAACCCCATGGAGAACCATCGGCCGGCCAAAATGATTGGAAGATGCGATTGTCCCCAGGACATTCTGGTAAGACAATGCTCTACTGTCTATGCTATGACAGCGTGAACCTATCGTATTTTCTTCCGCTCTGCATGTTAGTGAGTTGTTTCCGATTACAAGATTTATGATCTGAATCATTGTAACTGAGTATCTTTTCTTGTGTCAATATTTCCATTAAAATATTTTTTCTACGATCTCACTTACTTCCGGGACAACTATACAGACAAATGTATATCTTAAAGTCTGCTGCGGTCCGTCCATGCTAGATACTTAACTTGTTCGGAGACCTCGGAAGTAAGTTCAGTCTTCCTTCGAACTTGCATATCTCGACACCGTCTTCCCGAACCGTATGAAGTCCAGAGATGTGTAGAAATTCCAGTATCTTCACAAATGACGTAAAACATTTTCTAATAATGACATAAGCCATGTCGGTTTACACATCAGAATGGGCGTTGTGCCTAGTACATTTATTTGAACAACGTGTAAAGATTAGTGGTGTCTGTGACTTAGACGGATGTTCCTCCAATTTCATTTCAAAATCATTACATTGCGGGATATGAAAGATAGAAGATCCATATAAGTTCTGATTCTTTAATTCTAATCTATATTCAGATGGACTAGCCAAAAATTTCGACTTACAGAACCGACCCGGCTTACATATTATTTGTTCAGATACGTTGTTTGTGTTTCTAAGGTTGTAGACACCTAGAATTCAAACTAGGAGCTTGTTTTGACGGTAAATTATGTTTCTTTATGCTAAACGCAAAAAAAAGCAACAGAAAAGCGAAGTGGCGAGGGTTAATAAGTTAAACATTTATCATCAATTTTCGCTATTTACATTTTATTCCTCTGCCCTGATCTCCCTTGGCAACACTTTTTGTACACTCGCCTCTATCTCTAGAGAGTAACCACTGTTCTACCTTATTTATACATTCATTCATATATTACCATTAGGCAGCAGTTGGCATCAGAAGTTTGTACTTTACCTATAACCTTACTATATAACATATTGTATTTTACTGAATTGATAACGCACGACATGAGCATTAAAGGAATCATAAGCATTTTCCCGTAAATCTTGCTGTAATTGTGCTGCTAGAATGGATCCATACCAGTTTAAAGTATAGCTCTGATAACAAAATAAAACTCTGCTCTTTACCAGACCTTTATATTCGGATGTCTTATTTATATATATAATTTATTAACTTCTTTGCAAACAAGATTTCCAAGACTACTGCAGATACATGGTGCTAAATATATACTTGAAAATTACATAACAGAACTTAGAAAATAAGGTATAACCGAAGAGGTCCTCCAAACTGCATTCACTTATGTATTTCATACTACTACCAATCCATGACTAATATCTGACATTTTTATACATAATTGTATTTCACAAAACTTTTTAGTCAAACTTTAAAAAGAACTATCCTTTGTACACACTATTTGAACTAACAAATTAATTCTAAAATACATTAAGACACGCAGACGTGTATTTTACGAGATATGGGAAAATCATCTAATACAAAAAATGTGTTTACGGAAGTTTAAATACTTGCATAAATGCATTTTTGCTTCATATGCACTTGCAAATTCTTTTTACAACTGAACAGAAGTGAACAGTAACTACACAGGAAAGACTTCTGCCTAAGATGAACTGTTTTTATATGAATTTCTAAATTAGATTTTGAGCTGAACTTATTGTTACACTCGTCGCATGTGAATTCTTTATGTTGAAAGTGGACAACTCTTATATGGTTCTCCAGGTTGCTTTTGAAAGCAAACGACCTAGAACACTCAGCACACATGAAAGTTTTCTCTTTAGTGTGTGTTTTAATATGTAACTTAAGAACACTTAGCTGGGCAAATGTTTTATTACAATGATGGCAAACATTCGGTTTGAATCCAGTGTGTGAACGAATGTGCATTTCCAAATAACACTTAGTGAAAAACAGTTTTCCACAGTAATTACATTCGAATTCCTTTGAACTGTTATGCTTTCGCATATGGAATTTGAAAGAGCATTCATTTTTAAAGGACTTTTTGCAGCTCTTGCATTTCTGCTGATCTTCTACGCTTGTTAAAGAATGAGTTTTAACGTGCTTCAATCGAGTACTTGAATCTGAGAATGTTTTTCCACATTCTTTACAAGGAAACGGCTTCAATCCTGTGTGTAAAATTCTATGCTTTCTGAGAGCATCGCTGCTGGGTAATTGCTTATAGCAGAATTCACACATAAAACGCCTTTGTTTATGATTGCTAATGTGAATAACTAGATTGTTTTCGTGAGGAAATCCTTCGCAACACTGTGGACATATGAAAGTATTTTCTTTCCCATAATGTCCATTCATATGTGTATTCCGTGCAATTACACTATGAAACTTTTCATGACAGCAAAGACATTTATACCGTTTCATATTTTGATGAACTCGCATTCGAGTGTTACTTGAGAATGCTTTAGAACAATGGGTACATTTAAATGGTTTTACTCCTTTGTGGGTATTTATGTGCACTTGAAGATTACGTGCGCTTGTACACTGTTTACTGCAATGAGGACAACTAAACTTTATTCCCAAATGAATATCTAAGTGTATTCTTAAGTGTTCAAGACGTGAGAAACTCTTTTTGCAGATATCACAAATGTATGGCCTTATACCTGAATGGAGCTTCTCGTGTTTTCTTTTGGAACCTTCGTCCATGAATGCGTAGTTGCAGTAACTGCACTTGAAGGGCCTTTCTCCAGTATGACTTCTCATGTGCCTCTGGAGATACTGAATCTTAGAAAATCGTTTCTTGCAAACGTCACAAATAAATGGTTTCTCATCATTATGAGTCTTTACGTGGATCCGCAAATAACATATTAGGGAAAAGGTCTTTCCACAATGTTCACAGTTAAAAGGTTTTTCTTCACCGTGAACGCTGCGTAAATGATTCCTTAATGTTTTGGCTTCTGTGAAAGCCTTTTGACATATTTTACAAATAAATGGCTTTTCGCCTAAATGTTTTGTACGTATATGTGTCGTTAGATTACTTTTTATGGCGAAACTTTTCCCACAATGAAGACATGTATACGGTCTCTCACCAGTGTGACTGCGTAAATGCATTTTCAACCATGCTTTTGACGGACATCTCTTCTTACAAAATCCACAAATATTGTAATCCTTCACTCTCTTGTTTTCCTTGGTGCCAGACACTCTACCAGCATAGAATTTAGATTGTGATTGCACACCCTTTGGTGGTTTCCTATATGAAGAGAAATGAGATATTGATAAAGACTGAAAGAATTATATCTAATTAATGTACACCTATCCGTACCAGACGACACGATAAGACCGCGACACTTCTTGGCTTTGAGATGTCCCGACCGTCAGTACCGTTTCGCTTTTCAAAAGTTTTCTTCTAACCGGCAGCCGTACCAGACGTCACGATGTGACCGCGACACTTCTAGGTTTTGAGATGTCCCGGCCCTCAGTACCGTTTCGCTTTTCAAAAGTTTTCTTCCAACCGGCATAAAACAAAAAACCGGCTGCGACGCCGTTCTATCTCATTAAAGCCCAGAATTATCTCGGGCAATTGCATGGAAAGATGTATACCAAATCAATATTCAAGAAATTGCAGAAGACCCAGAAATTGCATAAAGAACATAGGAGAACGAAAAGTGCGAGATAAACGTACAGCACAACAAAAAACAGACACTTCCAAAAAAATATCAATCAATTACAACTTGGAGGGTACTGAAAGGTCAAAAGTTAGGTGCCATATGAGGAATACTTAGATACTAAATCACAAATACTTCTTCGAACCCACATGTTAATGGCAACATGACATCCGTATCAGATTGAAAGGAAAATCATAAAATGATTCAGACGCAACTACTGAGAGAAGTAATACCACAGAGAAGCATAAGGATGGGTAGTCTGTATTCATAAGTAGATACCAATTTCTTTCTGACTTCGAGCAAGTTACTTGCCCTGCCGCTCTATATATTGCGGCATATAAGAAGAAACCCTAACATAGAAGCATAAAACTGAAAAAATAAATGAGCAGCGAAACTATGTCCATCATATTACATTTATCTTGGACATATCAAGCTTTTTGAATCCCAAACTCTACGTCGAAACATTGTTCTCGTATAACATTTTCGATAAAATTTGATGTTAAGGTACAAATATACGTTTTGGAGATGCCATGGATACCGCCGTGGATACCAAGAGCTCGGCAAACATATCTATAAAATTTAAAAAATATATATATATTGAAACCTGCTGCCGAATTACTTAGCGAACAGCGGGAAATAGAATAGATGAACAGAAAAATATAACGAAAAGTCAAAGAATAAATACGCTCGAAGTTAAAAACATGCCGACCAGCTTTAGATAACAGAATCTCAGAACATTGACAAAAGAATTATGCAAAATACTACCCACGTACAGCCAAAGCATGTTTTAGCCTACCCATTAAAATGTAGCAGTTTTATTGCATATGTATAGAATAAAACTCATTTTAGGTCGAACCAATGGGATTAATTCCGCTAATATCAAAACAAAGAGGGCTTTCGAAACTGTGCAGTCTTTAGAGAAGTGTATTAGCCCCCTCCCCCAATAACTTTTTTGCAAGAAGTCATTGTCAGAAAGAGCAGTGTGAAGAACTACTATCGAGAGACTAACAGAACTCGAGAAACCATATAACCACTATCAGCAGGTGGGATAGTAGACCCTCACCACACACACATCAAACTACACAAGCCAGAAGTGTGACAACAAATATTCGTATCAATTCCTTGAATACTCAACCTTCGTAATCATTGACTACGAACGTTAACACAAGTATTAATGCACCAACGGCCGAAATGTTAACAACAACGGCAATTTAGCATTATGTCTACATCGAAGTTTTATGTTAACGCTTAAATTTAAGCAAGGCGCATATCATATTATGGAAGTTTTATACAGTGCGTCTGGTAAACATTAACATCAACTGCTCCATGTCAAGTTACGCCGTGTTTCAAAGAAATGCGAAGAGCAACTCAGCGATAAAATGGACGTCATCGGAGCATGAATTTTCAATACTAAATGTAACGTAACCAATACCTGACTGAAGGCAATTTATTAATCTCAAAATTAAAGCAACCGAAGCTACTGAAAGTAAACACTATAGTAGACTTTTGTCTTTTCTTCAAGACTAATATTCACCGTTCTTCTCAACAATTTATATAAAGAATTACTAAACTGAATAAACAAATAACAAATGCCCTAAAATACTAAAAGTGACTCTCATTTACAGTGTGTTGGAAGGGATGGTCTGGGCGACTGTAAAAGTCTGGCACTTGCATATACTTGGTCAGGGTCACTATTATGAGAGGTTACACTTCGCTCTTGCACCGTTCACTTAGATAAAAAAGTTTCTTTTATAAGACTCTTGTACATGCATCCTGTACCATGTTTGCCTGCTGTTCGATGTATCACTGTCATGACATAATTTATCGTTTTGTCATCCATAATTTCGGTTGTAAGATCTGATTTATGGTGAAATAAGGAATGATGTTAAACCCAGTCAGTGAAGGCCTTATCTCAGCGCAACATTACTGATGACAAGACACCAAAAATTAAGTCCGGGCTAAAATGAGTATCATTAAGGATACTCATAAATTAATGACATTCAATTTAGTTAAGTTCATATTTGACAAACCTCTAACACAAAGTAACTATTTCCATTAATTTTCAACAGATACACGAGAATATGTCCAGTGACCCTGCGTTAACCCATATGCCTCCTAAAGTTTTATTGCTATGTCAAATGGTGAAAAGTGCTCCTCTGTACTGGAAAAATGTTTTATATTCACTCGGTTGCATTCTGTTTCGCACCTCTCTCATTTGTTTCAGATGAAATTGTTCTGACTTAGCATATTAAATATGGCTTCCAGTAGGATGTCGAAAATGTCCAAAAGAACTTGACAACTACTTTACACCCAACAACCCTGACATTTAATATGCAAGTTCTGAATATCAGTCGTTAATTACATAGTAATACTGAAGCAAAGGACAACAGTTTTTCCATTCTCCCAGGGTTGTTGTGTGTAACGAAATTAACAAATATTTTTAGACATTTTCACATCTTTCTTATTCGTTGAAAATAGCGAGCTAAAACACAGCTGCACAATATCACTCTTCACCAAGAGTGTGCCAGGATCCATTGGAATATTGAAAAAGCTACATTTTCGTAATACACCACTCATACTCCTTTATAAATCCTGTAAACTTTCAGACTGGGAGTTTATTGATCATGTTTGATGAACAGGCATGCAGACTGCCTAAGAGCACTGATAAATGTCCCAAGCAGTTACATAAATGAGTTTTGAGCGGAAATATACGGTTTGTAACAAACTTTCTGACTCTCGTATATTTTTTTTTTACAACCGTACCTGACTGACTGATGATTTTTTGTTTGTTAATATCTTTAAACAATCGCAATATACAGGACCATATTTCATGCTAGAACCATGTCTCTATGTGTATCAGTTTAACAGTTACGTACTGCGAAAGTGCGGAAAGCGCAACACTTGGCACTTTTGGTATATATGCTAAGAATAACTAGGAAGAACAGAAAGACGAATAGATTCGCGAACAAATGAAAACAGAAGATGTAATCAAGGCTGCGAAAAAGATGAAGTAGAGCCAGTCACATAGCTACGCGAACATATGGAAAATGGATAGCCAATGCGCTTCACTGGATTCGCAGAGGAAAGTATCGACCGAAACGACGTTCAAATGCAAGATGGTTAGATAAAATAAAACGTTTTTCAGGAGCTACACACATGATAGATAACTATAGTGTATAAGTGGAACAAACTTCGCAGAGGAATTATTGGAACCAAAACAATGAAAATAGTCCATATAAACATGGGTCCGATTCCGCTTCCTTTCCAAGATACGAGGCTTACAACTTTGAAACCCAAAATCGACTCCTGTCAGTGGTAAATACGATGAACATTTCTCGCATAAATCGCAAACCATGCATTAAAATAAAAATTTAGTTAAATAAATGATACAATTGGGTTGTCAGTGTTGCCAACAAGGTATTTTATTATTTTTAAAACGGCATTACGTCAGTTTGTTGAATATATGGTATTACCTAGTGTTGGTAAACATGATATTCAAAGCTCAGGACGCAGTGTTGCAAATCGTTAATATAATAATATGACGTTAAACTTTGAAGATGAACTTGCGGAAAATTTCACGTGGTATATTACAGTTTGCAACAATGCGTTGTGTGCTTTACATATTATTCTTACCATTTCTATAATTTATGTTTGTGAATGCAGAAGCAATGGGAACAGTGATAATAATATAGGAAAAGAAGGTTTCAACAAATAAACTACTGTGAAAGATGAGTAATCGAAATTCGGTTTTTTAAGTTGTACAAAAATTGAAAAATTGTTTTGAACATTTCCGAAACAACGCCTCTGTCGATCGTAAAATTAAAGTTTTTACTCAAAAGATAGCTAAACAAAACTGCATATTTCTAAATTCTGGAATCAGCGCGTAAGGAATTCCCAGAAAGATAAGAAAATGAGAATGAATGGAACGTTTTTCACCAGAAAACAATAACTCGATATCTAAAGCAGATGTCATATGCTGAACGATTTTCTTTTTTAAAAATGTGTGGTTGCAATGCACTCAGTGTATACTTACATCGAATGTTTTCTTTATTTATGAAATACATATAATTGCCCGGTTGGATACCGGTAAAAGGCATTGTTTTTTTTACTCACAATGTAAATTATGTAATTCATGTTCATCTCAACCTGCTTCTACTTCAGAAAAATTCCGAGAATCACCTATTTTGTAAAAGAATGCCTTGAACAATTGAACAATTTTGGAATGTATAATTTTAAAATCTCTGATGATATCGTGCCGCACCAATTCTACTGCTCATGCAGTTAGAAATAATAAATTCTAAAGCTCATATTCACAAGCTCTTGGCAGCTTGTAGCTCCGAAATACGGCCGAATTTCCATCAGGTTGACTGAGACTTCTTTAACTTCTGGTGTATTATCATCCCTGGACGTTTGTTGGTGTAATTTTAAAACATAAACAATGTTTAATATTTTACCAAATGAAGAGAGTAAAGAGAAGTCTCATAACAACATTTATGAAAAATAATCTGATTTCCATTGTATTGTTTTAGAGGACAGAGTTTTAAAAGTTCAGAATTAGCATGTTACCTTCATGGATAATAGCTTGTTAAAATGCCCTCCAAAGAGCTAATTGATGGCACTCTTATTTCAATTTCGCCAGATTCACCAATTTTGCCTACCAATTCTCGTGTGATCTTCACATAGGAAAAGTGATTTAAGAAAAAATAGCATTTTTATTTATTTATACAAATTATTTCTAAGAAATTAAAACAGTAAAAAATCTCCATCATATTAACATTAAAGCTTCATACAAAAGATCTCTGTGACGTTGTATTATTTTTACCCCTGGGAGGTTTACACACCCGCCCTTGTTACTCCTGAATGATGCAATAGTGTATAATAGGGAAACAATTCAAATCTGTGATTTCCGTTTGATTCTAAAAATCCGTACCACAACCATAACTCCTCTTCTATTTACCTAAACCTTTTAAATAGAAATTTGCATACCAAAATGCACAGGCGGAATCACGTGGTGATATTGCTCAAGGCAGTTGTGTCCCATGAGTAGATCTTCGGTGCGGGAGGGAAATTCAAAATTTTAAATAGCAACGACATCGATTTTCCTCTTTGAAAAAAACTCTTAATTTTGAACAAACATCAGATATAATGTTTTTATCTCTTCTACCCTTCAGCAGTTACCACAGCCAGTTACTTGGGTAGCAGTTAGCTTCTCAACTACCTATTGTAACTTTCAAGATATCCGAAATGTCAAAAAGTGTTTCTCTTAAAGTAGTTCATCAAAATTTCGTATTTGCTTCAAAGAAAGCAAAATCATTCCTTGTTTCTATTTAAATTACCCGTATGTGAAGAAATTCCGGTGTCGCCATTGTTCTCAAAAGTTTCAATGTTTAGTTTCCGCATATAAAATTTCTCGAAAGTTTCCGCATATCCAATTTCGTAAATCACTTTTGTTTGGAACTTTTATATGCTATTCCCTTAGTTAAGTTTCCAAAAGTCCCGAAATCAGCATGTTAATGTTCAGCTAAAAATTAGATCTTGTAGCTGCCAAACGGTACGGGCTAACGAAAAGTGTATCATCAAAGTTGTTCAAAATTTACCGTTCATTTTACAAGAAACAAATTCAACCCCGTTGTCATTGTATATTTTAAAGTTGGCTCCGTAGATGTATACCGGGGAATCTTCTGCTTTCAGTGCCATGTGCTCTTTTGGTATTCACAATCTTTGTTTCAAAGAAGAGTATGGCAATGGACGAGAGTCCGAAAGAACTGGACAGTAGATCACTAGAACAGTTAATCTTTGACCAGTCATGTCTGGCCGTACTTTAATGATGCCAGAAGTAGAGTTCGCCGGTAACCGCGTTACACCGTCAACAACGAGTGAGGAGTGTTCAAGATGGGAAGGAGCGCATGGTCTATGTTCTTCTAATGGTTTCACCTACTTCCAAATGGGCATCTTGTGGGAGTTACTGTACACTTAAACCAACACTGCCGCAATCGGCATTTCGACCAAGATGCAATGTTTTGCATTCCCAGAATTGTCATAATGGAACATGTGAATAGTTTTTTAAATAATCTGTTAAAAGTAACACCTATAGCCAGCATCTTTCCATTGAGTCAATTTGTCATGAATCGTCGCTCACGCAGAACCGAAACTAGCATAAAATGAATTAAACATGAAACCTAGCATATACATTATCCTTAAATTTGTTTTATATAATTCCCTAAATGCAACATTTAGCTTGACGAATGACTATTGCTCGTATTTGTGAACCTACCTCAATTACGTATTTAGTCTTCGAACACTGTAAATTTCATCCAATCTATGGCCTAATTTCTGTGACTACTATACAATGTAAAGCAATTATGGCTTAAAACTGCATATTAATCATTGATCATACCCTGTTGAGTTCCAATGTAACGAATGTAAACAGATCGAATATATCGGGCAATAAGCCATCTACCTATGCTCATTGCTAAGAGATGTTACACCTGTTAGTGTTTAGCGATACTGACATATGTCGAAAAAATATTTAGAGAAAGTTTCACTTTGCTGATTTCAAGTTATTTTTATTTTGGGAGTATCTGATATTACCCATGAGGCTATTCACAAGTTCCTTCTAGAAGGTAGAAATAAAATGAGGGCCCGAGGAAAGATTCAACGATGGACCGATGATTTACGCCTTTTAATTTCTACTCTGCTCTACAAATTGAGCTGATACGAATGTCCTAAGTGAAATAGTAAGCTTCTAAGACGGAACTTATAGCTGATATTAAAGAAGTCTCTGAGCCACTAGATTCAATCAGCAGCCAAGAGATTTGAACGAGGGACCACAAGAATCGCGCGAAACGGTAACATTTTGAAAATTAGGAGCAAGAGAAGAATAATGAAATATATTTCCGTAAAAAATGGATAACTTTGATGCCATACGTTATATCACTATCTTATAAATTACTGCTTACCAGAATTAATTTTGACAACGCAAAGATCAACAAGAAACCCAAGATTAAAAATATGAGTTTACATGACAGGAACCCTTCTGGTACACTTACGTATTTTCAATCACAGTACAAAACACAAACAACCACATACCTGTATTGTTTTCCGACTAATTCTAAATTCTTGTCTTCTTCAGTCGTAATGCGTTTTAACACCACAGAGCACTTTGGTAGAACAAAATGTTGTGTCACATCTTCACTGCCTTTATTTAAATAACTGAAAGGTGTTGCTTCTAGATTGTACTTAAAGTTGTCATTTTCTCTACCTCCTGAAGAATTCATGTTCAATTTCTGACGATTCTCACTAGGAATCAGAACATCGATATTCCGTTCCTTTATGTCTGAAAAAACAGAACCTCTTTTAACTAAAGGTTTTATTGCCAATTCTTTCGTTTCTCTGTTTGCTATATGAACGGCCATTGCAGAAATTGCTTTGAGTTCAAATTTAGATTCAAGTTTTGACTTCATTCTATTTCTAATATAAGCTATACAGTTACTGTTAGATTCTACGACTCTACTATAAACGTCCAAATTATCTTCTTGTTCATACTGTTTAACTCCTATCCTTTTGAAATGTGATCATTTCTATTCTTCTTTCTCATAATAGAAATGATCTTCACCCTGCAACGAGAAATATTCATATAAAAGTTTTTAATCACAAATTTAAAATTTGTTTCGACTATAGAAACATTTTGAAAATAAATACTACTCGAGTTGATTGGTACCATATCGTCACCTTGGAGTCAGCATGTATTAGGCCCAATTTTGACAACCTGGAGTCGAATAACTTGTATTGAAGGGCATCAGCTCCAAAAGTTGATGGATCATTTAATTAAGTATGATCATTTAATTATTGGTTTGGAAACGGACTACACATATAAGGTTACAATTCCATAGTTGGTGGACACTTCAACATCGAACTGATTAGTTTTTATTTATTTCCGGCTATAGGCAGTTCTATAAACACCTACCGACAACCCAAAAAGTTCTATGAAAATCCATATATTATAATTATTTCATTAACCTACAGCGGTCACAATCTTGCGTTACACGTATTCGATCAGGTAGGGTCCCGAATCCCAGTGATAAATAAACACTCATAAACAATGCTGGTATTTGCTCTGGAAATTTAGTTACTTAGTGTCTCTAATATATGTTCCACTAAAAAAAATATTTGCTTGATTTGTTAACTTACTGACTACTAAATACAAATCTGTCAGACAAAAGGCAGCGAATCGGGTTCCCTGGGTTGTGTCTGGATCCCAATGTACACAGTACTCTATCAGAATATTTTACTAATAATGCAAGCTATTTATCATATCCTTTACACTGTAGTACCATAAAAACATCACCCTAAACAAACAAAAAAGAATTGGAAAGAGAATCACACAGCAGAACCGAATCCGGTTGCGTGGGGTTCACGCAGACCCCGCGATGGAAATTTATCTCCGTATTTCAACGCACGTTCAACGTGGACTGACTTTGTAGACAACAGTAGGTAGAGTGGAAAGAAAATTTCAGATACTGGAAACAAACAGATAGGGCTGTAACAAATCACTCCTCTAAACAAATTTAAATATCTACTGGGGTTTGTTCGGAACCCACGCGACCGCTCCAGTGTTAACACGCACTCTAGTCGATCAAGAGGCAGAAACAAGGCGCTATGCCGAATAATACTAATTTTTACATTTCGTGTTAGGAATGGCACTATTTTGCCAAAAAAATCACGGACAGCATCTCGAGCGAGGGAAGAGGATTGGTTAAAGTCAGATTGTCAGATGGAGATAGAGGATGAGGCCACAAACATTCGTTAGTGCACATGACACTAACGTTAGTGCTCCAATGGGAACGGAGGAAGAAGAAATTGTGAGGGAGGCCAACTTGAAGTCAATTCGGCCCCCATAACCTCTCGTAAAGCTTACGCTGGTTAAACCATGTGGGTTCGGTAGCGTACGTTAGTGCTAGCTATCCAACGCAAGTGCTCTAATGCGACCCAAGGGAGATATAAAAACTCCGTAGACGTCAAATTGGCCACTCCCATAGTCCTCCGTACGGCTGTCGGGAACAAAACCGTAGATGTTTGTTAGTTCATATTACAATAACATTAGTGCTCCATTCTTAAACGAGAATTAGGAAAAATTGTAGGTGGGACCCACTTGACTTCAATTTGGCCTCACTCAGAAAGAAATTGTAGATACATGCGAACATAAATGTATGAAATCGGTAGTGCATCGTTAGTCCACATGACACTAATATTAGTGCTCCAATGGAAACAGACGGAAAACAAAAAACTATGGAGGGGACAACTTGACGTCACATTGGCCACACCCATAATCCTGCGTACGGATCTCGCAAATAAAGACGTCCGTTAGTGCTCTATTCTTAAACGAGAATTAGAAAAAAATATTGGTGACCTACTTGATGTCAACTTCGACTCACCCAGAAATTTCAGAGCTATGCGTATCTAAATGTATGAGATCACTCGTGCATCATTAGTACACATAACACTAACATTAGTGCCTCAATGGAACCAAAGACTGAAGTTAAAAGCTGTGGAGGCGGCCAACTTGTCCCCTATAAATTTCACAAATGTTTTCATAGATGTTAAACTATGTGTTCGTTAGTGTATCTTTAGCACACTTTAGTGTCAGCGAACGTTAGTGCTCTAATGGGAACAGAGGAAGTCGTGAACAATTGTGGGACGGACAACTTATAGCTTAGTTGGTTCCCCTTCATCTTCCATAAAATTTTCGCCAGTTAAATCATGTGTTCTTTAGTGAATCGTGAAAGTTAGTGACCCGACATTGGTGCTCTAATGTGATACAAGTAAAAAGTGCATGGGCTGTCAACTAGACGTCAAATTTTCCTCTCCATTAGCCATCCGTAAGGCTGTAGCGAATAAAGACATACATTTCGTTAGTGCATCGTTAGTGCACAAGACACTATCATAGTGCTCCAAACACTAATATTAGTGCTACATTCTTAAGCATGTTTAGAAAAAATTCGGCAACTTGAAGTCAAGTTGGCCTCTTCTAGAAATAAATTTAAGAACCTATCTGGACTTAAATATTACATTGTTAGTGCATCATTAGCGCATACTAGTGTCCCATTTTTAAGCAAGATATGGGAAGTAAAATATAGCTGTGGTCAACAAAGGTAATGGAGACCCATGCAGGCCCAAAGATATGACTCTAACGTTAGTGACCCTTTCTTAAGAGAGATATAGAAAGAAACTATGGATGTTAACAATTTCACACAAAGAAATTTTAGATCTATACGTCCCAAACTCCTGTTAAAGTTAGCGAATTGTTTGTACACGTGGAACTAACGTTAGTACTCCAATGCTAGGCGATAAATAGTGCGGTTCATAGTACATAATTTAGTTTCCAGGTGTGGGGAATATCCAGCAATATTACACAAACAATATGTACATCAATCGACTGCTTGACAAGAGAAAACGATTGATGCCCATATTGGCCACTTAAAGGTGACCAGTTTTGGTTCAGAGTGCATAACTTAGTTTCCAGGGGTGGGGAATATCCAGCAATTGTACACAAACAATATGTACATCAATCGAGTGTTTGACAAAAGAAAACGATTGATGTCCATAGTGGTCACTTCCCATACACCACATGTACATTCTAGGAATATGTTACGAATATCCCCCTGAGAATGTTGGAATATCCCAAGGATATTCTCAGATATTCTTAGAACATTCGTAGAATATTCTACGAATATCTGAATGTCCGGGATGAGTGCATATCCCAAGTATATTCTAGAAATATATGGAGCAGAATTTTTCTTTGAGAATATTCTCACAATATTACACGAGTCTTCCTGAAACTTCAATCTAGAATATTCATTTGATACTCTAAAAGGTATATCCTAGGAATATCCTTAATTAATCCCAAATATTCTGGGACATTGTACGTATATTGTGGATCTAAAAGGGATATCCTGTGCTATGTGGGTTCCGGGTGACCGGTTCTGGTTCATAGTACATAAATTAGTTTCCAGGGGTTGGGAATATCCAGAGGCAATTGCACACAAACAATATGTACACTCAACCAATGATAAAATGAGCGGTTTCTTTCAAAAGCCTAAATAATAAAAAAAAAATTCCTCCGTAAGAGACGTGTTAGGAATAAGCAATTCATCAACAGATAAGCTCCTGTACAAAAGAGACTCAATTTTCTTTATCATAATCTATTTATTTGTAGTTTATTATCATTTTTATAAAACTCACTTGTTGGTCTCTTGAAAAAACTAAGTTCTGATATACATTATGTGGCAACGTCGCAAAACATGAGTATTCACTCTTCTGTTTTCAAATATTGATTTACTAGTTTTTCAATTTCTACAGTATACTAACTTCTCCGGTCTGAGCCTAAGTTACCTAAAAGCAATGAATATATTTTAGGAAAATCGACTAGCCTCCACTGACAAGCATACCCTGTGGTTAAATATATTAAAGAAAGTTATTCTTTCACTATTATTGATCATAAAATAAATTTAATACAGCGATATCAGCACGTTTGGTGTTACTTATTCTCACTTGGGACGTTAAGCTCCCTTTTAAAAACTTTTAACAAAAAATGGGAGAATATAGTTTTCATAGGTATAGAATCTAGGGAAATACCATTAAATGGAAGATTAGATCATAGATACATGAAACACGGAAAATTAAACAAGAAGGCGTTTAATATAATTTTTACTTTGTTTACATTTGAACATGTGTTTAGCTCGAAGCTTGTTCTACCATAACAATTTGTAGCCGTGGTCGTAGCGTCGGGTTCACTCTTTTTTCTTTCTTTTTTCCATAAAGCTGACGAACTTGGTTCGAACCTTACCCACAGACACTATTTTTTTTAACTACATGATACTTTCTCTACATAGATCCGTCATCTATGGCGGTGTAACATAGACGTATCAATATTAAATTTAAATACCATCGTACCTTATTTTCAATATACTGTGGACATTTTCTTATGGCGCTTATATATACTTCACAGTCATATTCAATCCACTACTGGATGAGGCATCTCCCTGAGGGAGGAGTTGGTTTACTGCTCCCACGCTGACCAGACTTATTGGGTGAGGAGAGCCGAAGCTCTCAACTGTGATCATCACTGTTTTTAGTTCACAGTAGCTCCCCAAATGTCCTCACGATGTTAGATCAACACCGAAATTTTGAGCCCCCACCAACAATCGAACCCGGCACCACTCGCACTGATGTCCAGCGCGCTACCGACTAGGCTTCAGTGCGAGCTGTCCTGGATTCGATTGTCGGTGGGGGTTCAACATTTCGGTGTTGACCCAGCATCATGAAGATAATTGGGGAGCTGTTGTGAACTAAAGACAGTGGTGATCACAGTTGAGAGCTTCGGATTTCCTCTCCCAGCACGTCTGGTCAGTGTTTGAGCAGAACACCACTTCCTCCCTCCGAGAAAGGCCTCATTCAGTAGTGAACTGAATATGACTGTGAATATATAAGCGCCATAAGAAAATGTCCACAGTATATTGAAAATAAGGTAAGATGGTATTTAAATCTTGAAACTTCGAGTGCAAACTGTTTGTTTTTCAGGTGTACAAACAGTTGTTAGATATAAACAGCAAAAAGTTTGCGAATGAAGTTTCAACATTTAGACATTATTGTATTTTATTTTCAATATACTGTATAAAGTTTCATATATATGTGGGATGAGGGGGGAAGGGAGTGATGCGGAAAATGAACAAGGACAATTTGTCGGAATTTGTCAGTTATTAACTGTTTTGTATTGCCGCTAAAATTATAATAAAATCTTAAAATTTTACAGACTTATGCAAATTTGATTTAATTTACGGAAAAGAGGGGTTTTGAGAAAAACGAAATTAAGAGGGGAAGGGACTTGTCTACGGCGGCGTCCAATTTAACATGGATTTTCACACATTTCTAGGAATATCGTAGGTTCATGTGGTTCCTTAGAGAAAAATACTCAATAGCCCCTTCAATATATCTCGTGGAATTATGAAGAACTTAAGTGAAGACCTTGCGAGCTATTTTCTGTTTAGAATTAAGGATATTCGTAATGGAAATTTTCATAAGGAAGTTGTTACACGAGCCATTAAAACATCCTGTATTTCTAAAAAAAAAGCGTCGTGGAGCCTTGAGTTATTTACCCTTAAGATGCCACGAATTGTGTTTAAGAAGCTATTGAGTCATTTTTATTTTCAAAGGATCCACGTAAAACCATCATATTCGTAGAAGTGTGTGAAATCCATGTTAAATTGGACGCTTATTTTCCAGCCAAGTCCCTCTCGCTCTTACACTTTGCTAAACACAAAACTGCATTCTATTTACAAATCCTTCATATTTAAGAAATGAAAACAATACTTAAATATTCTTTGGAATGTTCTTTTTAAAAAAAAAAAAACGTAAAAACCCGGGTTATATTTTCGGCTCTCCGGTAAAATATTATTTCCGACAAATGATCCTTTTCATTTTCCGCATCTCTCTCTCTCTCTCACACACACACACACACATATATCTATCTATCTATCTATCTATCTATCTTTATATATATATATATATATAATAAATCACAGCCATATTCAATCCACTAGTGGATGAGACCTCTCCCCGAAGGGAGCAGTTGGTCTACTGCTCCCACGCTGACCAGACGGGTTGGGAGAGGAGAGCCGAAGCTCTCACTGTGATCGCCACTGTCTTTTATTCACAGCAGCTCCCCAATTGTCCTCACGATGCTGGGTCAACACCGAAATTTTTTGAGCCCCCACCGGGAATCGAACCCGGGACCGCTCGCACTGAAGTCGAGCGCACTACCGACT
>JAGDQP010023859.1:0-28240 GCA_022664845.1 Lepisma saccharinum | reverse complement strand
TTGACTTTCTTGTTACATTTATTTTTAGCATTCCAGTTCTGGAAAATACTTTGCAATTTTATATCTATGCGTATACTGTGAATATCGCACCTAAGGTGTATTGCGACAAATGGTAAACTTTTTCTTTATCGCTGACTTAGTCGATTATTGTGATAGTTTCTAAGTCAGGCCAAGGCCGTCATAGAAGGGGGGAAAACATGTGCGCAGGAATCGGTCCTGTCCTTAGTGAAGGAACCATCCTAGCATCTGCCTGGTGTGACCGAGGAATAAGGCGAAATGATTCAAAAGGAATAATATAAGCTATCCCTTTCAGAAGATAATCTGTATATGCAACCGCACTGTTGCAATGCAGACAGATAATTACTTCATAATAAAATAAAAAGTAAAAAAACAAGCTACCGTACATGATAGTTTAAAAAAGCATAGTGTCACCGTATAAATCAAATGAACGTTCAAAAAGAAAATACCATACCGTCATTTTTTACAAAAGATAATGCTAAGCTATTGGAAAGTACCTACCAGTTTTAGATTTATTCATAGTTGTTCCCAAAGCTTCAGACCATTAGGAACCCAATGATGTATGGCTCATCCTGTCTGTTTTGTAGTTACTGAGATTTAAGAAAAACGGATAGGCCAAAGACAGTATATTTCCGTATTCACTTGCGTTTACACGGGTACGCTAAGAACTACCCAGGCAGTATCGTCGCGGATTTTGGATCAGCATTGGGTAGGTACGCGAGTTCGACAGTGGGCAGGCATATAGGTTTGAGTTCTGCTGCCGTCCATACAGATTGAGTATTTCCGGGCTTCACTCAGTTTCAGGAGACCAATGCCGATATAATACGTTACAATCAATTGCATTTGAAAGGAATTTGCAAAGAAAAACGTTGTTAATTTCTGCTTCATTTCAAGATATCGTTGTTTTTTTTTTCTGTTGATACGCACAACATTGCAAATCATTCGGTTTGCTGGGAATAATGGCATTTCAAATTGGAAAATATGGCATGCTCATGTAGTTCGAATACCAAAACAAACACAAACCCTGTCTCTGTTTCTTTGTTTCTTCCTGGTGGATAAATACTCTATAATGATACTCTGCATTCATATTTAAATCAGGATTTAGTATGTTGTCAAGTTTCTAAATGTAGTAAGTCTGCATAAAATGCACTAAAACTTTGTTTTCAATATGTGAGACACATTTAATGTACGAAAATATATTCTAACATTGCCTATTTCTGACATATGATGAATGAAAATGAGTGTTAAAAGCACTTAAAATATTAGTGCAAAATAATTCTGTCCTTTAAGGGGGACGCCCCAGTGTACTTCCTTTGCTAGGCCACTGCGATTGATTACAATACAACAAGTGAAATTCACGAGAACTTGTATTATTCCGTTTGATTCAATTCGCCTCATCTCTCAGTCGCACTAGGCAAATGCTGGAATGGTACTTACAAAAGGGTCCTGGCCGACTACCTTCCAACATCCTTTTCACCACCCTATTCTGGCCTGAACCTAAGATGACTACATGCCATAAATAAAATTCAATTTTACCATTTCATTGGATTTTTCTTCAAGAGTCTCGTTTAACTTAAATTTGGTCATTTATTTGATGTCTTTCCCGGCAATTGATAAAACACGATGCATTACATGACTATTGTAGGGACATAAATGTTCATTTTTTTTCTTTATCCTTAGAAAATCTTCAACGCTGTGGGAGACTAAGCGATTGATGAGAAAAAGCTATTGTATTTTTTCAGGTTACGAATCACCTTTCTCATATGTGGCAAGGCGCCTCAAAGAGGCAGACAATTCCTTGAAAGGGGCGCTAACTAATAATTTGTATACAGGGTGATTCATGACGAAGTCAGATGAGCTACCGCCTGAACTAAGTCGACTCAATTCACTTAATAAAGAAATGGAAAGATTGTCAAAATGTCAAGCTTGAGCTGGACTGAAGCCCTATCCGCTTCCTTAGTCCTTACTCAAAGCCAGCAACTAGCACCTAACCCGTGGACCAGGGAGTAACGTCTCTGACTGAGAAGAGGCAATGGGTAGGTAAGTGGGTTCGAACTCCGCCGGCTACCATCGTGACAGATTTTCCAGGGGTTTCCTCAGTTTCACCAGACAAATGCTGGCATAGTAACTTAAGAATGGCCCTGGCCGATACCTTCCTTATCATTGCTCTTACCCTATCCTGACCTGAGCCAAAGTTGCCTGAACGCCGCAAAATAACTCAAATTCCAATGACTGGATTTACTGGACCACGGGAGCTGACGAGATGCTAGTTTTCAAATTCCCAAAAACCGTGAGGAAGGGAAGTAATGTGAAAATTTTATTTCTGATAATATAATTAGTGCGTACTCGTGTGCGTACTCTTTCTACTTGCGCTACTTTTCTTCTTTACATATTCCGTCATCCGATAGATTATACTCCCACTACCACCGGGGTTTCGAAATACTCGAAGAAAAACAAAAGCGTTAAACCGGATATTATTTAAGGATTGATTAGCAGAAACCTTTTTAATAATATCATGCTGATGTTACTTTTAATATTGTAGTAGATTTAGTAGTTTTTAATTTCCCCTCGGGCTTGTTTTTACTACTCAAATTAAACAAGTTAGCGCTGTGATTCAATTAACAATCGTGATGGCTCCGGTCCCTTGATAGCATCTGAAACACAAAATATGTGGTATTTTCTCGTAGGTTGGCAACAATGAAAACTCGGGCTCTTAGGGCCACAGTGTTGTTACATTGTCCCCAATAATATTAATGCCAAGTTGGTGTTGTCATGTCGAAGTGTATAGAAGGAATTTTAAAAAAATGAAAAAAGTGGCAATACTGATATCTGGAGAACAATGTCGGACCCTGAATACCTTTGCGACTTTCCCAGTGCCAAACGAAGACAATTCTTAGTTTGGGGTACATCGATGGAAGCATGTGGAATTGTATAGCTTTCTCCCCCCCCCCATTACACCTCTGAGGCTGTGAAACTAAAATATTAGAAACCCGCTTCTAATGAATTGACGAGACTTTTCTAATGACACCTTAACTAAGTTAGTACGTCTTCTGGTTCCTGAGATATAATTTCTTGCAACAGACAGACAGACGGACAGACAGGAGCGGGATATAAAGTCCCTTATTTTAGTTTTTGTTATCAAGGCACCTATAACTTACACCCCAAATTGTTCTTTACTTCCATTTTGAAGCTCGCTGAATCCAAATCTTTTTCCTTTTTTCTACCCCTACTGTGTTTGAATAGGGGGGCGGGGGGCGTCAAACCCAAAACTTCACGGAGGACCACCAATATTTGAGGTTGAAAACTCCCGGAGTCTCTGATACTAAAACTGTTTTCAGTTTCTCCATATCATTTATACTTTTAGAGTTATTACAATTTCTTTTTTGATTGCGAGGGGTTCTTGCACTAAACCCATAAGAATACACAGAGCTACTTAAGATGGCCTCGTGACCTTAATTTCTGCCCTGTTGCTTCGTAACTTGGTTCATCCTTTCGTTCTTTCCGAATGGAACGCCAAGGTAAAGTTTGCTCTTTTATCACCCAACCCTCTTTTCGTGATCCAAATAGGAGCCCTTCACTGTTTTCAATATGTATGTGCAAAACACACACACACACACACATAGACACTGTGAGTTCTGTACGTTGTGAGGAACAAGACAGCAAGAACTGGTGGGAGAAATGAGCGCATGCGCAGTTAAGTGTGAGTTAGACAATGCGTCAGGTTTGCCAACGTCTATGCGGATTCCAGTAAAGGCATGGTATGAGTGAAAAAAGCTATACACCTTTATACGATTAGCGAGGGCAGCGCCACGCACGGAATGTGCAGGAACTTAAACTATACATTTTGTATGCACTTTTATATCAAATGGAATCCCGGATCCAATTTTACAAGTTAAGTTTTTTGAGGTACTTGGACGTTGTAGAGTACGAATAACACGGCTTGTAAAGTAAGACCCGAATACGGATCTCAGAAACACCGGGGTCCCATAATGACGGCAAACAGTAAATGTAAGTGAGTCGCAATGATAGTGGGATGTGTGTGTGTTTGTGTATATATATATGGGCAACGCCCTAGCCGAGCTGGACTACCGGTTCCCGTAAGATCACCGAAGTCAAGCAGTTCTGGGTCTGGTCAGTGTTTGGATGGGTGACCGTTTCAGCACTCCAGACGCCTGTGCGGCGTCCACCCAGCGTCGTGAGGCCAATTGGGGAGCTACCTGAATAAAGAGGTACCGATCACAGTTGAGGGCTTCGTCTCTCCTCTCCCAACACGTCTGGTCAGTGTGGGAGCAGTAGACCACCTCCTCCGTCCAGGAGAGACCTCATCCACTAGTGGATTGAATATGGCTGTGTATTATTTTATATATATATATATATATATATATATATATATATATATATATAAGCTTGAAATTTTCGTTTTACAAGAATAAGTCAAATCAAATGAAAAACGTAACCCTAAAAGAGTACCAAGTCTACTCATGAAAGCAATTAAATCTAAAATTGATCCAAGTGACTATTATTAAGGGTGTAATGCTTTATGTCATGCTACTCGCGAAATGCTTTCTTTTACTATACGTTTTTTTTCTACTCAGATAGATCTTTCTTATAATAACCACATGCCAGTGTTTCGATATCAATCGATCATTGTGTACTTCATGCATTTTCTTGTTTAATAAATTTCATTTCCTTAACATAAAAGTGATTAGTTCCACACCCAAAGAAGATATCTGAGTTTGTTGTGAACAAAATAACATGTCAGAGGAAATCAGATTCTCGAAGGTGTATAATATATAACATACGAAGACAAGGTCTATATATACTCAGCCTCAACCTTCTTCATTACTTTGAAAGGGACTACTAAAACAAAACTTTGAAAATAAGATTTTTTACTATACACAATTAAATTGCGATTATTTCATTGCACTAACTCACCAAACGGCATTCTTTATTCTTTCTACGTCATATTTGACTTAAGCCTTTATTGCATAGCATATCGCATATAAACTTTTAAATCTTGATGTATGAAAACATCAAAATTTGAATTATCGCAATATTGCAACCTTATGCTGCTCTGATGCTCTAAACTCACTCGAACGTTAACCCATTTAAAAAGCATTGCAAAGTTTCTAACAATTAGCTCCTTTATTTTTAATGTTACAAACTTCAAATTTTACCCACATCTAGAGGAGATGCATATCTATGAATGGCATGTCTCACAATTTGAACACACTCAATAAATCTCAATAATCTCAGTGTCTTTCTTTTTTTTTTACTTTGAGAAAGCGGCAGCGTTGCATTGCGACCATTTCATCTGCACACCTGCTGTTGAAATGTTGACAATGGTGGGTGACTCACGAATGTTCTTCCCTGCTTGCTTCTAGCGATACGGTCACTTTACACTTCCTCTCTTTAGTTGCTTTGTATTACTAACATGGAAAAATGGATAGCAGCAAACATATTTTGAGTTGAAAAAGGAAACAAAAAGCTCGTTATTCTTGCCGACCGAAGAAGATTCGTAAGGAATTTTGGCTTCAGAAACATAAGAAACGAGATGAAAGCAGCAGTGGAAAATGTACTGTATAAATTATTTTAAATATATTTTGATGAATATTAATCATTACGGGATGTACAATGAATTCTTTGAATTTTATGTATGGCCTTTGGGCATCTACAGCCCAGGCCAGAATAAGGGAGGGGAAAGGATTCGGTAAGGTTTCGACCAGAAACTGTTGAAGTTGCCATCCCGGCATCCCGAAAACCCCTGAAAAAAAACCAGTCGGATGGTTGGCGGCTGAGATCGATACCACTACCTCCCGAATGCTCTACCACTGAGCTACGGTAGCTCAGTTCGTCATTCACAAGCAACGCTTTTTTTCTAAAGCTACGGTAAGTGTGGAAGTGAACCCAGGTCATGTTGAAAATACTCTAATCTTTGTGTTTCTACAACTAGCAAACGATTCTGAACGTGTGACAGGAGGCGACGATGATTTTTATTTTTTACCTCTTTTTTTTTTTATTACTGAATCCTCTTGAATCCAATGTGGCCGGCTAAAGTAGGGGCCTATGTATGACGAAAGTATGCCCAACCCTCACGCATAGTTTTCGGGGTCGATGAGATGAATAGCAACACTGTTGATGCGGTGCAGTGTAAGTCGTAGTTGTTGTATATACAATAGTTTGCTTTGATAAAGATGTGTTATGGTTTATTACAAACCTTATTCAAAGAAACTACTGCACATATCAAAAGCCGTTTGAGAAATGAACCAGAAGCACAAACATGCTCATTAAGCGACCACAATGGAATTATTATTATTATTATTATCATTATTATTATTATTATTATTATTATTATTAAAAAAGCTCCTCAGTTGCTGTAAACCAAACATCGCTCGCTGCTGCAGTGTGCAAAGTATAGTCCAGGTGTTCGGCATTACAAGGGTCTGGGGGCGCACCCCCAGCGAGGAAAGCGAGTCACAAAATTATATATTTTTTAGTAACAATAATCTTTATTTTTTATGTTAATAAATAGCCAGTTAGAATTACCTTTCATATAATTCTCGAAAAACTTATGTAAGGCGTGTAACAATGAGTAATGTTTGCAATTCAATTTCGATCTCAATCCTAATACGCAGAAAGCTTCTGTCAAAAAAACAAATATATGTTTCATTATTATGTCACTTTTTTTTACATTATACGAGGAAATGATTATGAATATCAATAAGTATCATGTTTTTTTCTTCAAAAAGTTATATTAAATGTTGGATACCTTTTTTACTACTACCTGGAAAACAAGAACAATCCCTCCCTCGAACAAGCGCGAAAAGGCTATGGTCTTACGCTCCTGGCTCATAAAATCAAGTAGAAACGAAATTCGTATATTTCATGAAGACATTATAATAATTTCTAAAATAGTAATTTTGACAAAACGGTAGTAAAATTGATATTCGCTATATTCACTAACCATATTTATGACGACCAGCACTTGGTCATTTCCAATTTTTGGTGATTACACTGTTCTTGTTTTCCTATTATTTTTAAGACATCACCGCACTCACTTTGGCCGAAAATAAGAGACGACATACATCTTGATTTCTATGCTAACGATTCCATAGACCTACAAATCTGCAATAATTGGAGTAAATCACCTGACTTTTTTTCTCTTTCGGCAGCGTCCAGCTCCAAAATAGGCATTGATCAAGATACGTTTACAAAAAATTCTTTCGAGCTTCGGCGTGAGGAATTACCTCTAAAATGTTGTGTTTATTATATTCTCAAAATATTGTATATGTCAGCTTCACATGATATCACATTTTGAAACATAATAAAAAAAAACAAGTATTTGAATACTGGGTCCATTTGATTCAGACTACAGAATGTCCTCCGACTTCTTCAGGCTTTTCTTTTATTCTTTGCTACACAGCGGGATGAGGTGGCTCGGTGGTAGAGCGCTCACCTCCAGTACTAAGGTCCTTTTCACGCGAAGCCACCATGGTCACGCCACCAGAAAGTTTTGTGGCGCTTCTCGTTTTATGTCCCTTTTCACACAAAACCACCATGGTCACGCCACCAGTTCGAAAATGGAGCTCGAAGAAACAGTTACTGTTGTTTCTCTGTTCTCACGTTTACGTAAACGCCAAAGGTGCTGAAAAAGTAAATTTTGGGTGCATCCATTATTACAAGATCGATCAACGAAAGGAATATTCTACACGCTGTCCAATAATCTGCTACAGAACTTGAAAAATATTTTTAATTTCACTTGGATGTGCATTGCAACTTTTGAAAATTTGCTACAATATTTACAAGACGTACTGACTGGTGTGGATACGAATATGAGAGCCAGCATACTCGATAGAAAATTAATAGGGGGACAGACTATCAGATATACAAATCCACAGTCAGACAGACAGAAAACTGATCTAACGTTTTTATGTTTTCAAAATGAAAAAATTAGGTTAGAAATACATAAAACCTCTGTTAACCGTCACCGAGAAAAATACGTTCTCTTCGATTGAAAGTGAATGGGCTAACTTGTAGTAGGCTAAAACTGCGTACTCAAAGTGCCATAGTCTGGAAGCTGAACAACACATTGGAGGAAATAATAGGGACTACGCCTCCATAGAGTAATAACTGTTTTAATCTTCGCAACTTCCTGTCATATTTCAAACCGGTTCGCCACCCGAGTTCTCTAACTTTTGCTACTTCTTTTATCATTCCATCTTTCTATAGTTGAAAGAAAAAAGCCTTGTTTTGAGGTCTGGCTTATCAGTCATCTGATCTCTACAACTTGAGCGAGGGAGCGAGGTAGGGAGGAATGAATAACAGGACACTATCGCTCGAAGAGGCGGACCGCGGAAGGGACATGCCAGCCCAAGTTGTTAATATCTAACTGTTGCCACTTTTTTAAGGCAAAAAACATTAGGTATATTGAAAGTGTGAGACATATCATTCATAGATATGCATTTCCTCTATACGTGGGTAAACTTTAATGTTTGTAACATTAAACATAAGAGAGAAAACTGTAGAAAAAATTGCAATGTTTTTTAAGTGGGATAACGTTCGAGGGAGTTTAGAGTAGCAGAGCACCTTATGTTCTCAAATGTCACTATTATCTTTATTTTCTACTTATAAACAATGAAGATATAGTGTTCCAGATCAAATAACTTTTGAAGATCTTTGTATTTTTCTCTAGTTGAGAAAACTTTAATAGCTTTTGTTCGTTAAGGGAACCTGATATAGATAAGAGAACATATGAGCATAATATAACATACGCTTGATCAGGGTTTCAAGTTGTTGCATGATCTATTTGTTTCCGTTAATATCCATTAAATATTACAATATTATCTTAAGAGATATTCGCGTTTGTTTTCCCGTTACTATGTGCGATTGGTTAAACAATTCAATTACAATTGTGGATCAATGGAAGGATATAGTTTGGCAGCGCAGCAACACTTTTACACTAGTGTCTTTCAATGAAATGCCTACATTAATCCTGTTCTTTCACATTGAAGTAGAGTTATAATGTACAACAGTGGAATTTCAAGTTCATTTTCAATTAATAATTTAAACTCAAAAGTGATTAAATTAATACTAACTGGAAGGTTTGTAATGTTAGTCTTATATTAACTAACTAGCTCTATAACTTACGAAACGTACAACGTGAAGTCTGCAGTAAGAAACGTTTATCATTAGATTCTATCACGCACAATATCTAGTCAGTTTTCATTATTGCCACCTACCTCTAGAAGATTCTTTCTTGAATTGTCCTCCCAACAATCTCTAACTGAACGGTTTTCTTCAGAATTCCAAATCGGACCAGTATATTGTATACTTTTTTTCCTTTTGATAGAGGCATATGCTTACTAAAAATTACTAAACAACGGTAAACTGCCCCGTTGTATTTCGATTTTTTTCCGCTCCAAAAAGAAATTCTGGTGCAACGTGGACCCATTGCTTCTAAATCTACATTTCTAATGATTTCCTGTGATTTCATCTACGTATATGTTTAAAAGTGTTAGCAGAATACTACACGAAACTTCTGAACAAATTAGGAGTAACGAGATTTCGCTGTAATAAGTACATTCAGACGTTTAAGCTGCTTTTGTAAACCAGAATTATTGATGAGATTTTCTGCTTCTCTATAAGATCCTCCTTTCTCAAAGTAGCACTTATTAATTTATGTAATTTATTTGCTGGTACCGGTCATTCCGCTTTAATCAATTCCACTGGGATCTTGCCAGTTCCTAGTGATTTGCATTGATTAGCTTCTTTATTGCGATTTCCATGTCTATTTTGCAGGTTTCGTAAATCCACGCTTATGTGGTACAGATTTTAGGTTTTCTGTGTATTCAACTTTGTGTACGTAAGAAGCTGTAAACATAACTTTTTCACACATTGAAAATTTAATCGGATCTACTCGAAGATCTCTACGATCATTTGTAAACATTGCTAGTCTACGCCAGTAACCTTTTCTTAACGAGTTTACCACTTAGTATGTCTTGATGTTATTTCCCTTACTGTTTCCTCTATCTCTTAAATTTCCTGAATGAGATATTTTTGCATTTGTTTCTAAATCCGCGTATGGCGTTACGTTTCGCCTTACTGTAAGGGTTTGCATTTGCTTCTATTGTATTACTTAGTTATCGCTGCCATTTTTGTTTTCGTTTTTCATGAAGCTTAAACATTCTTTACCAAACCAAGGACTTTTTCTACACTGAGAGCAAAATTGACTGAATTTAGAAGGAAAAAACGTAGATTCCGGTTACAGGCGGCTTTCCTGGCGCTGCACATGCCACGGCAGGAGGACTGCATTCTGTGTTGGGGCTCAAGATTTTCTGTACTGTGTTCGAAGGAACAGAACCAAGGTAATGAGGATAGCATGTACGTACCTGCACGTATGTTTGGTACAGAACTGACAGGGTGGGGTTCTAGATTCTCATGACGGTGGTCTAAATTTTCTAGATCATACCTTTGATTTCCATGGTCGGTGGTCTACAATTTCTTGAATATACTCTTGGTTTTCTTTGCAGTAATCTAGATTTTCTAGGCTTAAAATTTGATTTCTTTAGCTGTGATCTAGATTTTCTTGGTCATGCTCCTTGTTTTCTTGATGGGGGTCTAGATTTTCTAGACTGTACCTTTGTTTTTTTTTAAGTGGTGGTCTATAATTTCTTGTCAGTACTCCTGGTTTTCTTGACGGTGGTCTAGATTTTCTGCACTACACCTTGGACATTATGAACGGTATTCTAGAATTTCTAGCGGTTGTTCCGTATTTTCTGGATATTGCTGTAGATTTCCTAAACCACGCATTCGACTTGTATAAACCCTTTTCTATAATTTCTGGGTTATGCACTTGATTGCCTGTACGGTGATCTAGATTATTTAGACTATAGTACCCATCGTGCTCTAGAATTTCTAGCCTGTGCTCCTGATTGTCTGTGTGGTGATCTAGAACATCCACCCCAAATTTTCTTTAACCAATTTCACAACCATATTGAATTACATAGCACATGCCACAGATCGTTGTAAGAATAAATAGGAAAAGTTGTTTTGCAGAATCCAAATGTATACAAAACAAACAAACAAACTTACCTTCAAATGTCTTAATTACACAACCAAATCCAAACCTATTTAAAATAACAGAGAGGCAGATTCTACTTAGTTCACTTCTTCACTTCAGTACACAAAATATTTACCGACAGACCTCCGCCAACAGACTCCTATTTTCATTTTATTTACTCGGTGGCCAATATCACAAACCGCTATTTTGCTTGTAATACACGGTAATTGCTTCTCAGCCATTACGCGCCATCACCAATCAGTCTACAATTAGTTTTTACTACGCAGAAGAAAAATCCGTTTACGTAGTTTGTAGTCTGTGGGATCGTACAGATCGTAAGGATCGTACACAGGAGTGGGACTGTGTAGCATCCGTACAAAACTATTTGAAATTGCATTAAAAGGATTTTCTGTATCCTGCAAGTGTCTAATGACGGGTAGACATGATTTTCCGTCTATTAGCGGCTGTACAGATTGGTGGCTGAGCAACAAACCTGTACGTAGCCTGGTATAGAAAATTTTGTGTGTGATGCAGAATCTTGCTAAATTTCGCCTATCCGTATTATCTAGACTAAAATTCAGCAATTTTTCTCTCAGGGACGTTTTGCCCGACCTACACGTTCTTTTGTTGCTCCTTTCACTGTATCACGAGTTGTCTTCAGTATCTTGTTCACATAAAATTCGTTATTGCTAATATCTTTATTATTACAGTGGTAATGGTGAGACTGTAATACCACTACAAGAGACTGTAATTACAGACTTAGAATGGTAATGGTGAGGCTGCTCCTCTTCACTTAAATTCTTTAGTTCGGCGATCCTCTAGCCTACTATAGTATTATTATATTATATTTTCCCCTAGACTATTACATTAAAATGTATTACCTTCCAAGGAAAGTTAATGCCACTAATTGTTGTTATCTGGGGTGACCATAATGTTGTGGGCTTTAAACGGGTCACTTGAAATATTGTCAGTATAAAGATTGTAAGTTCCTACTTATGAAGTTTTTACAACAGCACAATGATGGAAAATATACCTAAAATAGCCATAGATAGAACAAGTATAAAAGAAAAAGAAACGCATTCTGAAACACTAAAAATAATTATTTACACAAAAGAAAACAGTGGAGCCTGTAAACTTTATATCAATTTCCTTTCGACATGGAAACAGAATTTAATATATTTAAGAAGATAAAGATTTTTTTAGTTTTGTTGTGTCGTCATTTGAACGATAACAATGTCTAAGTCTGAATGATAAGCAAATACCTAAAGCATCATCTCCAAGTTTTAAAAAAAATAAGGTAATCCTAGAGCAACCACATTTAGGTTTTCCGATACTTTATGTTTTCGTCAATGTGTATGTTAAGATCTGTCTATCACTTCTGTCTCCGTACGGTACTAAGAAACTCACTCCACATACTTAACACTCCACTCTTGATTTATTTGCAAAGTAACATTTAAACAAACATTTATTTTTTCTTTTCTTTTTGAAATTCTGGTTAAAAATATAAGTATGTTGCTTGGATATGATCAGTCACTTTATTTCTCTTTATAGAATACTGATTTACTTCCGTCAAAACCAAAATACGTTTAAAGTTAAAGAAAAAATATAGAAAAATTAAGTTCAGTTTAACTTTCTCCCCCATTCTTAAAACTTTCGTTCCTTTGTCTATTTTTCTCTCTTGTCGATGTTTTGCTCTTTAAATGAAGATATCAAGCGTAATTTTCTTAATTTAAAATTCCCGTTTCGTGAATGAAAGAGCTTGAAATTTAGACTTCTTACTAACGCCGGATAAGGCATCATTGAAATTATCAGAATAAATGAATTGGGGAAAACAATTAAGACTGTGTAGACATAATAATAATATATTTCCTAGGGGGAAATAGTGAAAAAACGGGACGTATGGTCACCCTATTGTTATCGAATGATCAATGATTCAAATAATTTGCACAAGAATATCTAACGTCTTGGTTTTATGTATGGGTACGTCAATGAAGATATATTTTATATCTCTTGAAAAATTGTCCTACGTTTTGCAACCAAGTCATTAAAATCAGTATTGTAACGCACCGTATGTGTTGTGTGGAGCTAAGATGTGTGAACTAAATATCAGCGTTGTTCAATAAAAATGTTTCAATGCTCTGATAGGCCTACGTGAAATATTTGACAGATTGAAATTTTACTATACATCTGCGTTACATGCTTGGATTATTGTTTTAACAGGATCACTTGAATATTAAGCTATTTATCATAAACCTTAAGTTTCGATACCTTTATCATACATAGAAAGCATTAAATTCTTGAAAACGTGTCGATCTGATTTATTGAATTCATCAAATTAAAAAAAATCCTTCTGTCTACTTTGATAATCTCATTCAATAGCTCGTTTTTAGTTGTTTCTTGTCATATGTTTAAGTGGATGGAACTTTCGGAGGACTGGATGGAACTTAGTTATAATTATCTTATTGTTCCACCATTTTCATTAACATCACATCATTCCTGAGTACTTGCACAGGTATCAAGTAAAAGAAAACAGTTTCTGGTAACAGATTTGTCTCCTTGGTAAAGGATAACTGAGTCGTCTTCTTATTTGGCCACTTGCCATCTATATAACACACATAAGATTGTCATAATGTCATGCATTAAGCAATAAGGGAAGTCAATTTCTTTCAAGCGATAGTTTCTATTAACCACTCAGATTCAAGATCTGCATAGCGAATAAAGTCCTATCGGTTTGATTGTTTTAAACAATCCCCATTAAATCTATCTAGTGTTTTCAGGAATGTTTGATACTTAACACTACACGTACGTTCCAATGTCACTTCAATGTTCAATTATAGAAGTTCTCGTTAGGTGTTGTGCTGTGGTCTGGATTAAACAACCGAATCCGCAAGGAAATAGATGGAAGATAGACAGGGTCAGAATATGAATATAAACAGGAATGTTGGTGTATCTATAACCTGTTCCCGAATACACTATTGCGTGTTACTGGAGTAAATTACAGCCAAATTAACTCACATCATTAGAGATCAGCACCATTTTTTTTAACTTGTTCTTGACGTGACGAATACCTTCTGGTACCACTTCAAATGAATTTGGAATTTATTTATGGCTTTTTCTCATCATTGGTTATGGCCCCAATACACATAAACTCAATCGTCTGTTAAAATCACTGGAAGCTATAACCATCCATTCACGTATGTTGTCCATTACCTATAGTCGATACTATTCGCCCAGCTAAGGTACAGGCTATGAGAATATGGCTGGATCATGTAATGTTATTCTTGAAATAGATGGGGATTTGTGAAATTTGTATGGTTACCATTATACCATTACTACTACGTTATTGTATGTTAAATTACGTGTATTTAAGAACGTCTCCTAATTGTTAAAAATGTGTATTTGCTTTTGATGGTTAAATAAAAGACACACACACACACATATATATATATATATATGATCATATTAAGCCGTTTTCTATCCACTGCTAGATGAAGGCCTCCTCCTTTTCTGTCCACATATCTCGGTCTGATGCTATCCTCATCCACGCAGCTCCTGAAAAACGCTTGATTTCATCTACCCATCTTACATTTGGACGTCGTCTCGGTCGTTTCTTTTCTCTCGGAGTCCACTGTAGTACATTTGTCGTCCACCTTCCATCTGTTCGTCTAACTATGTGACCAGCCCATCTCCACTTCATCAACTTTGCAGTCTTGATTACATCCTCTACCTTTTTTTGTGCGCGGATCCATTCATTTGTCTTCCTGTCCCTCCTGGTTATTCCTAGCATGCATATCACCATTGCTCTTTGTGTGACTTTCAATCTTTGAGTCGTTTGCGCATTCAATGTCCAAGTTTCACAGCCGTACATCATAACAGGTAAGACATATTGATTATAAACTTTACACTTCAGACACATTAGTAGTTTGTTTTTGAAAATAAAGTGTAGTCTTCGAAAAGAACTCCACGCCATTTTACATCTTCTATTTATTTCATCAGTCAACTTGGCATTCGATGTTTTAAACATACTCTACTATGCCTATTGTCTCTCCGTTAATCTTCACTTCCTTCTTTGCAGCATGTTGGTTGTACATTACTTTTGTTTTACTTAAGTTCATTTTAAGGTCTATTTTCGAACTCTCGTTACTCAGTTCTTCCATTCTGCACTTGAAGCAAACAGGACTATATCATCAGCGAACCGTAGATGATGAAGACATTCGCCATTAATTTTAATTCCAACTTCTACCCAGTTTAAATTTTGGAACACTCTCTCCAGGACCGCCGAAAACAGTTTTGGACAAATTGAATCTCCTTGCCTTACCCCTTTTCCAACTTAAAATTTTTCACTTTCTTGATATAGTCTAATGACAGAAGTGGTAGTGGAGTAAATGTTTCGCAGTAACTTGATGTATGCACTTTCGATGCCTTGATTTTCAAGTGATTTAAGTACTGCTGCCAAGGAGATCGAATCGAAAGCTTTTTCAAAATCTATGAATCCCAAACATAGCGGAAGTTCATATTCATTAGTCCTTTCCATAACTTCATTCAATGTTTGTATGTGGTCCATTGTGCTAAATCAACGACGAAATCCGGCTTGTTCCCTTCCCTGGTTAAAATCTAAGTCTCGTTCAATACGATTCAAAATAACTTTGGTGAACATGTTGTATAGGACTGACAGTAAACTAATTGGTTTGTAGTTTTCGACGCGTTCTTTGTCCCCTTTCTTGTAAAACAAAATGATAATGGCATTATTCCAACTTAAGGGTATTTCTCTCTTCCTCAGGCACATCGAGAATAATTTCGCAAGTTCCTCTTTCAATTTTTCACCTCCTCATTTAAACATCTCTGCTGTGAGTCCATCTTCTCCTGGTGAGTTTCCGTTCTTCATTCCTCGAAGTACTTTATCCACTTTTTCTTTCATTATATCTGGAACTTCTACATTAATTTCTTCTGGGTCTTCATTTCCTAGTTCTTCCTCGTAGTAGTACAATTCTCTGTAGAAATTTTCAAATTTGTTTATAATTTCTTCCTTATTTCGTGTTATGGTCCCGTCTGGTCTCTTAACTGCAATTATTTGCTTTTTCCCTATCATGAGCTGCTGTTTGGCTTTCTTCAGGCTTTTGTTTTCCTCGACTGTATTTCTATCAAGATTTTCGTCATATTTTCGTACATCCTCTCTTATTTCTTCCTTAAAATGAGTTGAACTTTCAACGTAGAAAGGAATTCCTAATTGAAAAGTGTACTCTAATTTTGAAATCGAATGATACGTTTTGGTAGTATTTCTCTTATTACAAGCTTTTATTTATTTTATCATGTTTGTTAGGGTGTACTCTTGTAAGCTAATTTTGACTGTCATATGTCTGAATTATGATTCTTTCAAGCATTTTTTCAATTATTATTATCAAGTTACACTATGGGAGTTGTGTAATTGATTAATTTGGTAAATCTGATACCATAATATCAATTCCTCTATCTTTATTCAGTGGGTTATCAGTCAGAATGCTTTTAGTTTTCACTGTAATCGTTCTTGCAAATCTTATTTTGAAAACTAAGTATACACACACCATCTCTGAGAAGACTTTTGATCTTGGTCAGTTCAAATGACAAATCAGGAAAATGCCCACTGGACCTAGTTTGGCTGGTGGAACTGAGGAAAACTCAAACAAATAGACCTTGTGGGACATCAATTTTCGGACATTTTGTTCGAAAATTATGATGGAAACGCATCATGTTACATTCAACTAGGCTTCTTGCAGCTTTTACTATATAAAGTAGCAGACCGGCAACCTAGAAATAGCATTAGAGCAGATGGGATACATTTACTCTTATTTCGTTCCGAAGGGGCAGCTAACGAAAATTTCGAAAGTAGAATATTTTTCACAAGATTTCTTAAACTTATATTTATAATTATAAAATAGGGATTTGTATAAACACTGACGCTTATTATTAACAAAAATAGTTTCACGACCCGATGCTAGAAACACAATTTATTATTTCATTTGCGTATTAAATACACATGTTAAAGCACAACACAACGTTTCAACTACGTCTGTAGCCATTATCACGTGTACTGTTAACAGAATATTTTATATTGCTTGTTTTCTCGCTTATATTCGATCAATACGTGTTAGGGTATGTTTGAAATATTTTGACGTTATAATTTATCGTAGAGGTATGTAGCTTTCACACGTAACCAATGCACTGAAGCATGAAGGTATATCTCAAGTTCCACATCATGTTCCTTTCTGATATTCTATTTATACAAAGGAATATTATTTCCCTATGGATGGACAGCTTCTTTGTTAAGAAGTTGTTTATTTGAAGTATACAAATAGAAATGGCAATAAAAATGATAACATAATATTCAGAACCATTTACCTAAGGCTGTATACCAAATACTAATAGAATACAAAAAGCAAAACATACAAAAGCATTTCTGGTATTATAACAGAAATTATGTAGGATAAATCATTCATTCATTTGTACATAGCTTAACGTAATAAATTTGATCTTGGTAAGTTAATGCAAAACTGAGTGGTAAAAAGGAAAATAGAGAAAGTAGAAACTTGATTCAAAGTGTAGTATATAACTTCGTATCTATGAAAGAATTTAAAAAAATGAGTTGAACTGTCAACATAGAAAGGAATTCCTAATTGAAAAGTGTACTCTAATTTTGAAATCGAATGATAAGTTTTGGTAGTATTTCTCTTATTTCAAGGCTTTATTTAACTTATCATGTTTGTTAAGGTGTACTCTTGTAAGCTAATTTTGACTGTCATATGGCGAAAATCTTCAAAGACAGTCATTTCGGCCGGTATTAAAATTATTATTTTTCCTTTTTAGTGCATTTTAATAAAAGCTTGTTTCAAAAATATTATACTATACACTATTTTATTCATTGTATGTGCTATTTCATTATTTGGTTACTAGATTTAGATTTTTCATATCATATCATAGTATATCATATTTAGGGTTTGTTGGTTGTTATAAAGTGTGTGTAGCATAGAAATAACTGTACTAAGGATTTTGGGATTCATTTATTCCTATTCCCCAAAATATATACACTGAGGTGCCAAAATTCATGCGATCCCTACCTAATAACGTGTGGGAACTCCCTTCGAGACCGGCGAAGTGCAGCAACTCGAGGTGGTAAGGACGCGACAAGTCACTCGTAGTCCGCTGGCGGAATGTGCAGCAATGTCTTCTCGATTGCTGTAAACAATTCGCTGGTTGTTGAACGTGGAGAATCCTCGGCACAAATAGCCCGATGACATCCCACATGTGCTTGATAGGGTTCATGTCCGTCGATCTAGGGCCCGAAATCATGCGTTGGAAGTTACCACGATATTTCTCAAACCAGAAAATGTTCCTGCTAGCAACCACTGCTTGCATAATATTTTTGTGGAATTCTACGAATAAAGAAAAATAAAACGTCTCTCTTGGATTCGAAATCAAGACCTGACTAGTAGGAATCCCGCGTTCTATCACTGAGCTAACATGAACACACCTACAAACACATTGTGAAGAAACATGACTTAAATTTCCGTTGTTCGATAACAATGATACTCATATCAGTTGAAAATGTTATATTAAACTTGGGATATTCCGAAACCCGGGAGTCTCGATGTAGCAAATTTTTGAACACACTTTAAAAGAAAATGGCAATCAAAATTTTCGAATTTACTACCATTACTCAACCATAACCAAAAATATGAAACATAACATAAAAATTTGACAGGATTGTAGGAAAGAACCGTATAAATCCGCACTTTCACTAATTTATTTTCACTTTCTGCAATTGTGAAATTCCGAAATCTCGATAATTTGGAGTTCGGTAATTGAATAATTGACTTCCTAATGCTATCTACTCTACCACCGCTGGTTCTTATACAAGATATGTCACAAAACCTCAGGTTGAAACGACTGATTAAAAAGAAAATTATAGGGTGCGCTCTCATAGAGTCACTTTATAAATTCTTCAATTTGTGCGCCCCATCAGTTTCTTTTTAATCATGCATGAACATTTTTTTTTTACATTTTAGTATGAATTGCTTAAGAAAAGGATGTCTTTAAACAGTTCTTTATTACGACTGTTTCGACCGTGCAAATGAACAGCACAGGGATTGGAATAAGATAAAGATGAAATGAATTTTATGTGTACCAAATAGAAAATTGCCAGGTGAAATGGAATGTTAACAACACTTGTGGGTATGCCCACCGCTAACGTGGGCTGCGTCCCCCAGCTCCGTTCGGACGCACCGTGCCCTCCTTGTACAACTCGCTAGGTGAGCATCCAAATACATATTAGCTTTCAGAAGTAATCAGTTATTTATATACATCTTAGCAATTATTAAATAATAAATATGAACATATAAAAATATATATTTAAAGAGAAAATAAGCAAAAGTACTGTCCCGGGCGAGATTCGAACCCGACGTCTAGACCAGTCATTCACGAAGGCAACCTGGCAAACGGCTCTTTCGAACTTGTATTTGCAGTGCACGTGTTACGTAAGAAGCCTAGTCACGTGTCTTATTTCCGATCTCTGTGCTCAACTGATGGCGTTGTCCTGCTTAATTTGCACCGTTGAGAAAGTCCTTTTTATTGATTTTCTTTGGGTTATTGCGGTGTTCATACTTTTGCTCAAGCTAATATTTATGAGGCTGAAATCAGCCAAACCTTGCCCGGTGCAGGCTACTATTTATTGTAGGATAAAGAATCTGTAATAATAAAATATTAACATATCTTTTTAAAATATATACTTATATAGAAATATGTAAAGGTAACAATAGAATGTTGTATTGTCACCCGACTTACATCGATGTGCAAAATTTCATCATTGTCGGAAAACTAGTCAAATTAACGTTGCAAGTTTAGAGGACATCACGAACCATTGCGAGCTAAGGAAACGAATGTAGAACAACTTAAAACCGTCAAAAATTCTGTTTTTTTTTTCTGGTTATGTCCTACCACTTTAGAACATCCCAGCACATGGATATAGAACCACTAACAATACATAACATATTTTTTTCGAGTCAAATGTTGTCTTCGTTTTTTTTAATTTAATTTTCAAATTTTCTAACCTCTCTCAAAATTCTAATTTTGCGCCAAAAAATCTGCAAAAGTTACCATCTTGTAGAGCTTGAAACAATCTTCATTTTTTAAAGAAAAAGGTCATCGTAATTGTAAATCGGACTGAAATATCACTAAACTACCAAAAATACACTTTAATTCATTTTGAGGTTAGGTTATCATCTTTTGAGCTGACATTTGGTGGAGAGCTATCAATTTTGATGGTGAATAGGGCAGTAGTTTTTTATCTATCACGATTCCTTTCAAGGCACGTTTCACAGTCTTACCCTGCTAGGCCCTTTCCGTAATGGTGGGTGGAGTTTTTTACTCTTGTAAACACGTACGGAAACTTGAATCTCTCAAAAACCAGAAAAGCTAGGGAGCTTAATCAAAAACCGTTGTGTAGCTCTTAAAGTATACTTCAAAGATATAGAATCACATTTTCTGAAAATTAATTTTTTTAATCCAATAATGAGGCTGAAAAATACGTAACGAATTGTATAAAATGTGATTTTAACCAATTTTGGTAGTGAAGCGATTGTATAAAATTTTGCCAAATTTTGTAAAATTTAGACCTACCAACCGAGTGTATGCACCCAAAAAATAATGTCCCTAAATCATATTTCTTCTCTTCTACGGTGTGGAAACATGGCTATTTGCGAAAAATGGCGGATTTCGGGCTTAACACTTACGCTACGAGGTGGGGGGGAGGGGTTCGTCGAACCCACAACCAAATAAACTGTAGATTGTTCTTGTCTCCATGAACGAAAAAATGTTGAAAAAATCAACATTGTCAAATGAAATGTTTAGAACAGAATTATATAGGATTTTTGCCCAAACGGCTTATCGTGTACCTTGTAGGTGTCCAGCATTTAGAGTGGGTTCAACAGACCCCCCCCCCGTTCGTAAGGCATGTTACCCTTTTTTATCTGATGAAAATATCATTACGGATGTGTGTTTTTGTTTTCTGCTAGCTATACACACTGATATATGTGGTATTGGCAACACTGACATTTTGAGCATTACTTTTTTTTTGTAGAACGTACTTGTTGATCTTGCAGTGTTGAAGTGAAAACTATTCTACGAGTTATATATTTTGATTTATTGCTCTGTGGTTTTTGTGTAGCTACATATATTTGCTTAACGTAACCTAACCTACTGGCCTTATCTATGTAGAAAAATGAGATTTATATTGATTATTTAATAAACCAACTGAAAATTTCCATTTGAAAAGTATTTTATTATATGGGTTCAAGGATGTGTTCATACTCCACGTTAAAAAAAATATCCTCGTACCGTAAGGGTTAAATGTCTCAGATGGGTCCTCATGAAAAAGTTTGAAATTTGATATTGAGGAAACTTAGCATAACATTTCTTTAAAAGTCATTCTGATAACTTCAGGTATGTAGGAACCCACATACGAAAACTATTTTTTTTAGAATGGTGATGTAACCATTTTCTAAAATTATCCAGGAATGACCCAATTTTACTATGACTAACCTAGACCAATCTAATCTTCCGTATCTCAATTCACTAATGTATAAAATGGTCCACTTGTCGTGACTAATTCTGGTTTGAGTTTTAATAAGACAAATCTCGGCAATATTTTTCTAGTTGTAAAAGTAGCTCATGGTCAGACGTCAGCTTGAGTTCGCTCAAGCAAGTCATATTTGTGTGTGTTCCGTGTTAGTGGAGTGTGCCTTTACGTGTACAAATCAGATAGAGTGTCCAGTGGTTATTTCTTTCTTTTTTGTGTTTTATATATATACAGTATGAACACAGTACAACGAAAAAAATACAATTAGTGTAAACTTACGTAGTTTAAATCAACAAGCAAACGCCGTGGCAATTCATGAAGCAGTTGCGAAACAATTAAAGCTACAGGAAGGACAAGTGAAGTCGACAGAATTTGATAGCTACAAGAAATTATCGTTCATTCGCTGCTCAACGTTGGAGAAAGCACAAAAGGCAATACAATTGTGCCAAGGTGAATTAATTATATGGTTAATAAAGGGAGAATACTCCATGAACTACCAGTACAACTGGAGAGAAACGGCACATTTCAAATAGTGGCATTCATTTTACCCCTTGAAGTGTCCGATGAACAGGGCAAAACAATTTTTCAGCCGTATGGAGCTGTGACAAATGTTTCCAAAATTTACTATTCGCAGTACTATCGATTTAAAGTATATACTGGAAAGAGCGTCATTACTTTTAGCAAACTGTGTAGGAAGCTTCCAATTTTCTTCAATACTTTGGGGCTCAATGTCCAAGTCTTTTCTCATTCTCAACAAAACATTTGTGATAAATGTAATGAACTTAATGAAGAAAATCATCAGTGTACAATCGCGATATCAAAACCGAGGAAAGTGTTCCCACAAAATTTAAATTCAATATACTCTCCCACTGAAAAAGCGTCATACACTACATTTCCTGACCTAACAGCTTCGCGTTTACGAAGACAAACAGAAACGGTTATTAGGCCTAACGAACAAAACGGAATTCCAGCTCTTCCTGTGATAGAGATACCCTTGGGCTAGTTTCTCCAACGCCGAAGGAAAAAAAGAAGACAAGGATTCACTCAACACGGAAGGTAGTGTTTTGCCCATCCTAAGTAAGGAAGGTCAAAGTAACAGTGAAATAGAAGGTGTTACACATTCGCAAGAAACCGTACCAGTAACTCCGATAATTCAAATCAGAAAAGAAAGTGTTATTTCTAGTGAAACTGTCTCAGACGATTATTCCATTGACCTAAGTCTACAGGGTCACCCTCAGACAGAAGGTTCGTCTGCACAACATCGTACAAAAACAAAAAGTTCCAGACGAAAACGCCGTAAAGCGTTATCTAAGCTCAGAAAAAAAGATATATCTAAACCTATTGAAGTGTGAGATCTATATGAGCGGTCCACCCGGTAGGAATCCTTACAAGCGTTGAAGAACCGATTGGCAGCATATCAACCCAACAAAGAGTAAGATGGAAAAGGCCATTATTAACTTCTCATCACAGGTTTCAGTGTTTCTATTACAAATTTACTGACAAAAGCGGTAAGTGATTTTCTGTCATTTTTTCTTTGCCAAGTAATATCTTTCAAGTGACCTGCAAAAGTACAGAAGATAAATACTTGTTGTTATATTAATTAATGATTTTAAAGGTTCTAACCTTTAACCTAGCAAGCACGCAATCCGAACTAAAAATACAAGTCTTGCAAAAGTTTTTAAACCACCAAGACGTTCACGCCGCCTGTTTTCAAGAGACGGAGCTTGAAAGTTTAAAGTTAAGTAATTATAATATATATTCTTCGCACATATTTAAACCAATGAAATGTGTAGCAGTTGCCATTCGGGGATTTCCCACCAAATTTCTAAACTTACTAACTATACTCCAAAGAAACCGAACTATGACATTATAGGTAAATAAACAAAATTTGAACGCATTTCCCATGGCTAACGGACTTGAACAAGGGGATCCAATTTCAAGCATACTCATAGCTTAGCTATAACACCCCTAATACTTCAAATAGGAAAATCGATATCCTAGTGTTCTAAAATGTGCTTATCTTATATTGATGACGTGACCTGTGGGGTAACTTCGCCCCAAGAAGTTGAAGATATTTTCAACATTATAAAAACATAGGTCAATATTCAGGAATAAAACTTAATGAAGCGAAAACCAAACTAATGGTGTGTAACAAGACACACAAACCACTATACGTTAATCTTCGAAACCTTACTGCCCAACAAAAATACTAGATATAGAATTTCATAGTACGATCCACACCACTATCCAAGTTAATGAAAAACGTATATTAGGAAGTATGATTCACGAGTTAACTAAGTATCAACATATGTTTGAATACCTTATATCCCGGGTAAGATTTGTTAATTGCTACATCATAAGCAAGTGGATATATTACTTGCAATTATTCCCGATTACGAACACAATTTTAGCTCAAGTAAACAAACATATCGGTTATTTTCTATGGAGAGGAAACATACTTAGAGTGGGCCGCCCAAAATTATACTTACCGTACATGCAAGGGGACCTAAAACTCAAGGAGATAAAATGTCAGGGTGAAGCATTATGTTTGTATCGCACAATACAAGTCCTTAGTTCGCCCACAATGTCGTATGCCAAATGGGCGCTAAGAATATTTTAAACGAAATTATAACTACTTTGCCATTAAACATCCAGCCATGGCGATCTACGGCATCATGTCTAACTGATACCTTTATCGCCCTGACATATGCCTTAGCGGCTCAAGACCATATAACAGATATGACAGTAAAACAATTATATGTATATATAAATAAAAAATCCCCTCCCCTGATTGTCCCCTCCTTATCGCTATCGCAGCGATCTTTAATGTGGATCAACACGACCAATTTAATAACCCAACCTAATTTACATATCTATACTACCAAATAATATATCAAGTATTACCTAATAAGGCTTATTTATACGATAAAGGAATACTCACGGATGCTAAGTGTACTCTATATAAACAGGATAACACGTTTCTACATCGACTAAGTCAATGTGTTAACAGCAGTAACATATGGTTAAAATACATTGAAATAATAGAAAGAATCACTCGTGAATCTTATAAAAATAAACCATACTACACTTTTATTCTCTATCCATAATTTCAATATTTTCCACCCACACGTCGTAAACTTCTGGTCTGGTTTACGGCGCAAACTTTGCACATACTGATAAAAGAGCGAAGCCAAAGGCAAATAGAATAATATTTTTTTTAAGTGTTGATACGATACCAGAGAACATCCCCCGATATCCACCGGAAACTTTCGCTAATTATATCCGTGCTGCCTACTAACGCACACAGGAGAGACAACCGTTATGTGGGGATTGATTGAGGAACCTCTCACACAGGAGAGTAGCCATTTGCTATTTTTCTTTCTGTTAGTTATGTGAGTTTCCCAATATATTCTATATTTTTGTTACAATTGCCAGCGTTTGTTGTGGTTCGGTTTTTTTTCACAGCGCTGACTCGGAGTATTTCTTCTCCCCCTAAAGTTTGTTAAAACTTGATAAGTCTTTATGATTTAATTTCCTTCTTTATTTATGTAACTCATTCTTACTGTCATAGGTATGATGTTAACGGATACCTCTAATGTATTAAAAACTCCAATTGTGTTATCAATTTTGCAATAAATAAATAATTATTAAAAATTGGTTAAAATCTTTGCTTTCTAAACTAATGCCACCGGGACATGGGTTCGAGCCCTGGTCAAGTTAAGCATTTTTTCCTTCTAGATAATTAGACAATAGTAACTTCTCTTCATCAGATGACAAAATATAGAATTTGCAACCAAGTCAGAGAGAGAGAGAGATCAAAGCCTCGCCACTTCCAGATGAAAAAAGCATTTCAGAGTATTTCTTTAGTGAAGTACCGTTTAGTCTCTTTAAGTGACTCATCGTTCGTGGGGATCATGAACTTTGGGGATATGAAATTTGTATGACATTTTGGGATAGTGAATTTGCTGTATGGCACCTTGATTCGACTTTGGATATAACAACATTTACTTAATTTGTATTTAAAGTTCACATATAATATACCGACGTTTTGTCAACACCCACCACTTCTATGATGTTATATTTTAAACATAATAATTACTTGTGTTTCGAAATGCTTGAATGGATACATAAAACTGATTATTATTATTATTTTATCTAATTATTTATGCTTTGAGGAATATATCATTACATAAAACAAAATTTTCCAGAACGGGATTCGAACTCATGACCTCACGATTAGAGGCCACGCGCTCTACTACTGAGCTAACATGAACATATATATCTATTTGTTTCTGATGGAACTCTTTCTGACTGAATTTTCGGTGTTCAAGACAATGACATTTATATACGTTGCAAATACTGTTGTTTTTCTCTCCTTTCTCTTGTTTATTGTACTATGAATGTGAGAACTAAATTTGCTGTTTTCACTTTCATTAGAAACATAGGTGACAAAACGACCACGTGCTCAGATGTATGGATGGTTTCGTAATACTGTATCATTACGTAGTTTAATGAATGTTCCTTTATTCTACACTTAATAACATTTCAACATGTCTTATTGCACTTAAAAGAAGAAATAAAAATCTGCACATCTTTTCCCAATTGCGAAGGTTTATCTTATGTTTCAGGGCTCGAACCTGGAATCTTTTTTTACTGTTTCCGAAAATACCCGAAGTTGAACTTGGAGAATTTTCAGCTCAAAACAGCCTAATCGATGCGGTCAACCTTTTGGAATAGGCTGTACGTACCCATTCTCAATCCAAAGCTCGTGACATTTGCTGGTTGTGCTACGGGAACTGAGTCTAAGCACGGGAAGAGTCTAAGCACTCAACTAGTTACGCCACGCTTCAATCAGTTTTCAATTTGTCAATTTGGACCAGAAACAGTTTTGTCTATATTCACATGTACGCAAATCACATTGGAACGGAAAACTGAGAACATCCAATATGGTAAAAGAAATGTCTCGCTGCTTTATCCAGAATTAAAGCCAACAACTGCAAATATGAATATTTCTTGGAACATTACAGGGTGTATCAAAGAACTTGTCCAACTTTTAGCACGATGCTTGCTCAGTAAGAGCAACTATGATGTATAAACTAATTTCAAGGCTGGAGAGAAATATTTAGATTCCGCTTGAAAGTTATAAACAACAGGGTTAGCAATAAAAAATTGACAAAATTTAATTCAGAGATGTCATTAGAGTAAACGAATTACAGTAATAACAAAGCACATCAAGTGTTAATTTGCACCAATTGTTTCGTCACTCCTTAACATCTTCAATTCTCTGTTTGTAAAACTAAAAGTTAATTGAAGCTAATTATTTACAAAGTTGAATTTATTTCGTTATTGTGTTTCAGAGGTGTAACACTATTTTGTTAATTTGAAAGTAGCGTAATAAGATAAGCACATCACAGTAGTGGAATGTAATAAATGAGTTATGAACCTATGTGTAAAACATGCGGAAAGGTAAAATTAAAGTGCAGTAACTAACACCTTTCTTTTTTTTTCATTACAGGTATGGAAGTAAGACGATAGTGAAGAAAGATGATTTTCCTACTTCTTATCTCAATATGCAGTCTATCTGCTTCTTCATCTTATACACTTTGCCCCATTTCAAACCAGGAAGATCACCTAAATAGCCATATATTTCAATGCTTAACATCGATTGTTGAATCCGTTTGCAATGATAGTCAGTTGATTATACTATATGATGTAATGGGCAATCAAGATGATTATATGGTCCTTCAAGACTTAGAAAATAAATGCAATATTCCAATAATAATATCTGTTAGTAGTAAATCTATGAAAGAATTCATGTTCGAAGTAAACAGAGGATACAATGTTGTTTCTATTATAATTACACTTAATGACAGCACCTTCATCTCTGATCTTGACACTCATGAATCATCACCATTCTGGAATCCACGCAGTAACATGTTCGTCGTACTGAAGGACTATTCTGTAACCGAGAAACAAATCAGGATTATATTTGAAACTAGCTGGAGGCACAAAATGTTAAATATAGTGTTACTCTCAGTGGCAAGTAACACAAATCTGCAAGCCTCCAACCAATATTCAGTTCATGCAATTGGTTTCAACCCGTTTGTTACAGATAGTAATGGACATGATGGGGTTATGTATGAAATACTTAATAGTTGTGGAAAGTCTAACACCAAGAATCACGATGACAAAACATTATTCCCGGATAAACTCAAGAACCTTCAAGGCTACACTATTAAAAGCAGAAGTTTTCCAAAATTTCCTTCGGTATTGTATCAAAAACCAAAAGAAATAGGCCAAATATGTAAGCCGGAAAACGGTGTTGATGCAAATATGATGTTAATGTTGGCTCAGCATATGAATTTTACGTTATTGAATAGAGATGAATTACCGAAACCACAGAATGTTTCTTATGATCCAATTTTACACCCGATTGTAATTGAAGAGTCGGAATTTTTTCTAAATCCTAATCAACTTTATCTGAATCAAACTGCTATAATGGACTACTCTGTTGTACTTGAATCATTTCCTATATCATTTCTGGTACCTTCTGCTCA
>JAGDQP010023858.1:0-28641 GCA_022664845.1 Lepisma saccharinum | reverse complement strand
AACACTTTGGTGACTTTTATGGGTTGCCAACCCTATAGTAAAATCATTAAATTTATAGCAATATTTTGAACCCTTATAGTGCCATAGAACATATCACTTGATAGCGACGTGTTTTCATTTCCAGCGCTTTCTTCTTATCTTCGTTTGTATTTGAATGAACTACAATTTCATCTGTCCTCCACCAGCACCGAACCCTAGTCTCATTATGTAAATTTCAAAGATATTCTCTTCTTCTTCAGATTCATATATCGACCACTTTGCTGGAAAATAAATATAGAGCAAAGTGCGGAGAGGGTGGTGCCGTTTCTGAGTTTCGAATTTGGGTAAATTTAAAAAAATAAGTTCTGTAAAACTTTGTTAAACTTTATTTTGTATGAACAATTTTAGTAACTTTAGACTTTGGCTCGTCACGACTACATGAGTGCAATGCTTATTAACACTCACTAACATCCATGCCTCAGGCGGGGGAAAAAGCTTTTCTATTATACGCTGACTGTGAACCAAGAATAAATCTCAATGAACAGGAAAGTTACTGGAAAATTGACGTAATGAGATTATGGTTCGATGCTGGTGGAGGGCAGATGAAATTTGTAATTCATTTAAATATAAGCGAATAAGAAGGAATGAACTGGTAAAAACACATGACTATCAATTGATATGTTATACAGTGTATAGGGGGGTTGGAAACATAGCTAATTTAATAAATTTGAAATAATTTATACTAAATATAGTGTTTTATTATTAGAGTTGCAAACCTGTAAAAGTCATCAAAAAGTTCAAGTTTCCTACTATGGACAATAAAATGAACTAATTTCCACTTCAAAGAGACAAGATTTCCCGAACATACGTTGAACACGACCACTTTTTTGTCCCCGCTGTCAGTTTTGACTTTAAACATCAATAATGGTTCTAATGTTCATTCAATATACAATCAGTCTGCTGACATTCGTCAAATATCACTAAAAGACCCCACGGAAATTCCACTAAAAGACAAGCCACGGAAAATTTCAATCAAAATTTTAGTCAGCTCTGATTTCCAACCCATTATTACTAGACAAGGGCCATTCATACTTTAACAGAGAGAATCCGCAAAAATCAGCACCAAAAATCGACGAAAATTCCTTATTCCTCAAACTGCCGTGGAAAAATTCTGGTAAAATCTCGAGAAGAAATTCACAAGCTGAACTAACTTCTATGGAGACAGTCAGGATCTGAAAATCAAATATTGGAGGAGTGAAATTGTCAGAAAAGCTGAGTCATTGTTAATACTTCTATCGCTCTTGAATCGATTTTATGTCTAGAAGGCTGAAACGACGTAGTTCTATACAACAAAGATATAGATAAATCATTGCTTCTACGAAATAATACAAGACTCCCTGACAGGGCCCTTCATCATGTTTTCTCTCTTTTTTTTTTAACTTCCATGCATAATGCATAACCATGTAAAAAATCAATTCATGTAATTTTATATCTTTCCTTAGAATAATAAGCATAGTGATCAATACACATCTCAGAGCACGCGTGCATACATATAATAGAGGGAGATAATAAATTCTCTCTCACGTATCCAAAACACCTGCTTTCTTGACCAAATGTCTAACTGAAAATTTCGTTTTCTCTTTTCTCTCAGGTGACGAACGTGAAATAACCAGACCCGGTGGTCTAACGGTTACATTCTTCGCAACGTTAGTGGGAAACTCTTGTCTGAGGTTTTACAGGGTTTTTCCTGAGTTTTACCAAGTGAATGACGGGATGATATCTAATCTAGAACCTCGGACGCAAACTTTCCCATTCTTTCCGCTGAAAAGTATTTGCAAAGGGATGTCATCCTTCAGACATGTAACAGAATTAGGTCACAACTGCGTTGGTTTGCCCATAGAGAAAAATAAGTGAAAAGGTTAAATAAATAAAAATATCCTAGTCTCATAGTCTAAGGCGAGCCGCGCACACAATAAAAGAAAGTGCAAGCGACGCAAAGAATGCTGGGACTCGACCAGGACCTAAGCTCAAGATTCCATCCTGGCATTTGCCCGGTGTGACTGAGGAAAGACACTAGAAAAACTACAGTCGGGATGGTCGGTCGCTGGTATCGAACCCAGGATCTCCCGGATGCGAAATCAATGTTTACCAACTGATTTACGCCCCCTTTTTTTTCAGCTAACCTAATTTTTATGATAGCTGCATCCGCGCTGGAGAATCACGTTTTTTTTTTTTTTTTTTTTTTTTTTTTTTTTTTTTTTTTTTTTTTTAATTTACCTTCTCTCTTTTCCAACCCTAACGCCTAGCTGTATTCTCAGGCACTGTAGAGCCCAAAGTCATAAGTTTCAATTCTTAAGAGTTATTTTTTTCAACTACTACCAAATATTGGAAATTTGCAATAATATTTATGATTAAAAAATTAAGAATTGTTGCTTTTGTTAAAGATACTACAAACATACTTCTTAAATCATATCCCACGCCGTGATATTTGATTTGATTAATTATCTAATTACTTACAAGAAGTAACACAGTGACAATCGTCATGGTGGACCGATGGTGGTTTGCCATTGCCTTCCATCGGATCAAGATAACGTCCACTAAACAGGACCTAGAATTTAACGCGGGCTTCTAACCACTTATATCCCCACCGGAAATCGAACGCGGGACCCCTTGATTACAAGACAGCTAGTGTTACCACTCACCCATAGGGGACACTTGTTTGAAGTAATATACTTCAGTAATATAACTTAGTTTAATAAGGTAGCAGCAGCAACCCTTAATTGCTATAAGTTAGTATTATTTCAATCCCCAAACATAAAATAATAGTTTAAATGTCCATATTAAACAACTGCCAAGACGGTTCTGTCTAAAATTTCCTTTTGTATTTACCCCATATTTGATGTGTTAATTTTTCACATGACTTATCAGGGCAATAAGTAAATTGACTTTTGAAAATAAAAGATTACGTTCTCCATATGCCTATCAAAGCTAGAGACAATTTACAGCCGTGAATATTTTAGAAATGATGGTAAAAGTTTTAATTTACCAAGGTTTTATATTTTTCAACAAAAAAGAAAAAAGGGAAAGAGAAAATAAATACAAATTTTACTGTTCTTTACTTTCTTATGATAATTAAATTATTTTACGGACGTTCTGAAATTATCCCGCATAGGACTGTTCCTTGCTTCAAGGTTGAAATATCCTTGATTTTGCCCTGTTAGACTTGACGTGATACGACAAGTATATTTCAGGTTTGATACAACCTTGATTTTTGTTAGATAAAATATACTTGAACTTAAGAACCCAATTTCAAGCTTGATTAATCCTGGCCTAAACAAGGCACTTTGAAAAATCAAGCATGGTTCAAGCTTGATTCAACCTTTTTGCTTGACGCAACAAGCTTGTTGGCTTGACATTTGAAGGCCAAAACAAGCTTGATTCAAGGTGATTTTGCTATGTGGGATAGGACCTTAATAAAGTGTTAGAAAATAATGAAATGATCTCAATAATGCCAATATCTCAATTTTACCATTTTTGTGGACAAGGAGGCTTTAGGAAATGAACTACACATATATCTAGAAGAGGTTATAAAGAGATTCGTCGAAACCGGAAGGCGAGTTACGATCAGAGCAAGAAAAATGAAACATAGTAGATTTGCCGATGATATGATTTTTGTTGCAGAGAAAGAGACATCACAAAGAGATTAAGAGAAATTGTAACGAATTTAGAATGAAAATGAATACGACGAAAGGACTGGAAACTGAAATGGAATGGCAGTAAACATCAATATTGGATTAGAAAAACTAGAACAGCTATCTGGTAAGATTTCTAAGCAAGGATATGAAATATGAACAAGAAATAGAGACCAGAATAACAATGGCGAAAAAGTCATTCCCTAATGCCATCTTACCATGGTTAACGTTAACCAAAGATCGTTTTAGTAATGTAAACGGTAGTTACCATTAACGCGGGTTTCAAATGTAACTAGCGTTAACTTACGACGGTTATCTTCTTACGTTACCGCCCATACAATTTATTTTATATCTTATCTTCTTACGTTAGTTACCTAAACGCAAGATGGCCGTTAAGCGCAGCTCACTTCGTGAGTTTATTTCTTTCTTTATAGAAATATATAGCATCCTGACGTTGTGTATCACTTTTAAAGTATAAAAGAATGATGGCAGAACTAATCTACAAAATATTACGCTACAATCAATTCATTTGTGTTCAGTATTTTATAATTTAGACATCTAACCATGTAACCTTATAGTATGGAAAAAGGAGATTCCTTACTCTAAGCCCACAACCTGTTTCTTTACTGACAATGGCAGTACAGACACCATAACCAAGTTAAGTAGTCTAAACGGAGTTATTTCAACCATGATTTTTAGCGTCGTAACAAACTTGGTAATCTAAACAAGACATTAGAATAAGAATCTCTTCTGTGAACCGATTAACAAAGAGTTGAGGAAAAGAGAGATTACATGTTTTGTATGGAGTATTGTGTTGTATGAAGCAGAAACATGGACTATACGAAAGAAAGAAGAAAGAAAGGAGGAAAGTGTTTGGAACGTAGATATGAAGAAGAGTGGTAAAAATCAGCTGGACACAGAAGATGTGTAATGAGAAAGTCCTGAAGAGAATAAGCAAGATACGAACAATAAAAAATACTAGTTAGAACATTGACCACGCAGAGATTGTACATTAAACGATACAATGGAAGGTATGCTTGTGCGATAAAGAGAAAAAAGATAAATTCAACTTCTGAACAGTATCATGAAAGATAAATCGTATGCTGATACAGGAAAGGAAAGCGCACGATCGGGATGAATGCAGAACACTTAAGATGGCTTAAAGGACCTGTACCACCTTTTAGCAACACATTAATAATGATGATACAAAGCAAAAAATGCTGGTGTTAATTCAACACAATTTGACTACCACTTGTGTGGGAATTCAACACAAGACATTGTTGTTGATTCTGGTGTTAATCTAACACAATGAAAGGGTTTCCAATGTTGACTCACCAGAATGGAAGTGTCATACAAGCACGATCACTGTATTAGAAATTGCATTGTGTTAATTACAATGATGTTACATTAACACAAAAACAATGGTAGTCAAAATTATGTTCACTTCACACCGGCATTATTTTTTTTTTTTTTTTTTTTTTGTATCCAAGCTAAAACTCCATAATTCACAAACCAGTGTCTATTTTCAATCATTGTGTTTTATTGATATCGAGACTTTAGCATAACACTTTAAATTAGTTTGTGATTCTCTCTCCTTGTTTCCTAACTGCAGTTTGCCCAGAGGTTAGCACTCTTGCTTTCTGTGCGCATGGTCATGGGTTTGACTGCGGTGGAGGTTCATTGAACGGAGTGGTTCGAAGTTCACTTTATTAATAAAAACTGTAGGTCCTGTGGGAATTGTTATAATAGTCAATATGATTGTTTCATAATACTTGTATCTATGAACTCATCCACATGTTTAAGTCAGTGTCATAGAAACGAACAGTTGACGTTGTCGTTGTAAATAAAATAGACATTGTGGTGTCAAAATGTCTAAATGAAGCTTTCAATGGTAATAAACTAAATATGGTTTTACTGCATATTTTCAGCCATTAACAGTGGTGACCATGATTCAAGATACGAACTAGCAATGTTTAATCAAATGTGACGTTACGAAAAGGAACTGCATCTAACATTATTTACGGCATGTTTCAAATTCAATACTATAGCTTGTTGATCTAATATCGTGGGTTTCGTTACTTACACTAAGACTTCGTTTAGATGCAACCATTGGATGGTAAGGCAGCAAAAATTAATGTTTTTGCTATAGTTAATACATTACTTGTTCCGATAATGCTGAATGGATCTGTTATCAGAGCCAAGTTTACAGATTGTATATGCATGATTAGTAATTGTCTGAATACACAAAAGGAATTCCAGCGTAGATACGACTTTTTTAAGATAAAACAAGAGAAAAATCAGGATATATTTGATTTCATAAGTAAAAACGTCAGGTATTGAAGCTTTGGTTCACGTTACGAAATATACGTATTAAATCAATGTATTTTAGGTCTGCATAATTTTACATTACAATCGGCTTTGATTAGCGCTCCTAACCTAACGTTAAATACTGCCGTGCATCTTATGGTGCAGTGCGAAAGAATTGAACAAACACTAGATGTAGGGACTAAATACAATATGAACTCACCATCTCACACTTTATATTCTCATCCAAATGTTAATAAAATATATGCCAGCAACGATAGGAGAAACTTAGATAGTCAATTTCGTTATATCAGCAGAAGTCGCAAACGTTGCGGATTAGTACACAGAGTGCGCAACAGGTGTCCCGCGCACAACACGTGGTGTGATATTTGTTACAGAGGAAATCACTGGGCTCGCTGCTGTTATGACATAAACAAAAACGTGAGAACCACTGATAATCTACCTGCAGTAGCGACACGTCTACGACGGCATGAAGAAACACAGAGAAATAATAAAACAAAATGGAATTCGGATATTAACTATGTGCTAGTCGATTGCCCATAACAAAATCGAATCGGAACCGGAGCAGAATGATTTTTGTATCAGGTAATTTCGATCGGAATCCGAACAGTCGTGAGAATCAACTTGAGCTGATTCGATAAGAAAGACGGTTCAGTCAACAAGAAGTCGTAGCAAAAAAGGAGAAGGAAATAGAAGTCAAAGTTAATGTCGGTAAGAGTTCAGAAAGAAAAGCAGAGTCAAGAGGAAGAAATAATTGTAACAGATACTGAAGATAAATTATTAAAACTTCTTCATGATTTGGGATATGGAACTTGTGTGAAGTGTCCACAGTTTCAAGAAAGAAAGGATGCATTGGGTAGAAGATGGTTTCTTGGTTTTGGTGGAACGTGAACGTGATACAAAGTGTGAGTGATTGAATCCAAAGGAATTTGAACTAGATATCGTGGCTGTAAGCTCGCAGGTAACGGTGAATTCTGGAATATAGACGTCTATAGTAAATATTGTCGAATTGTGGACAAACCAGAATGCATCCTTGGGGCAAGAGAAAGAAAAACGGAAGCAACTTACTTTGCAATATTAAACTAAGGTGAAAAAAAACAACAACTGCTCTTTGTATTGGCATAGGTTAAGTGAAACGCGCCTAACCTAATCTAACTGAAACATAATAAGTTCGAACTAAGAATTTAATGATGTTCCGAATTTGTGTTTCTGCGCAATTTCTTAGCAATGCTGTGTCGTTTTGTTTAGAAAAGAGAGTGATTGTGTGGATTGTTATAATAGTCCAAGCATTATACCTTTGAACTTATTCAGATGTTTAGATCAATGTTATAGAAAAGAACAGCTGACATTATCGTTGTAAATAAAATAGACATTGTGTCAAAACATCTAAAGGACGCTTTCAATGGTAATAGAATATGGTTTTACTGCATACTTTTAGTTATTAACAGGTCCAGCTTTTAGAAGCTCGCCAGTTCGTTTCTGGTGATAATAACAAATATGTTAGTTTCTCAGTGATCCAAATAAATGAAATATTGGAATGCAATTATAAATAAAACCTATTCAGAGAGGAAGAAGTGTAGAAATTATTAGTAGTAGTAGTCCAGAATGTTTCGTGGAAGCGTTTCAGTTATTATGACATTGAAACAATTAATTGAAGGAAAACGTCTTCGTTGAGCTTTTAGCTTTTATCATTGGAAATCAAATATTTAATTGTACCGTACACGGAAATGTCAGGGATTTAGTTATGTAACTCATAAAAAGGAAATGCTTTCCAACAAAATATGCGGCTGCTAACATGGAAGTGAAAAAAAAAAGTATCCTTCACATAGTTGCTGATTCCTTTTCCACAAGCACCTTATGTTTGTTCATAAAAGCCGAAAACCTTTATTTATTTATTTATTGACGGACCATGTAATGAACTAACGTGGACCACCACTAGTGCCCGGATGACATTTTGAGAAACGATGACATGTTTGTAGCAAGATATTCAATTAGATATGTAGTAAACCAGAAATGTATAGTAATTCTTTGTTTTGTATTCATAACAGAAGTTTCTTGTACTGTTCAATTAAAGTAATAATCATTCTTCTCACAAACAAAGATTGGAATCTCCTTTATAGCGTGAAACTTTTTTATATAAATTTTTTCATACCCAGCCCCCGTGGTATACTGAATACGATCATGGATTTCGTAACGACATTAGGAAAGCAAGCAAGATCGACGATACTGACTAAGAATTTCCAGGTTTCTCCCGGTTTCACCGGAAGAATTCCAGCATGGTACCTATAGGATAGGTAAACATCACTATCTTCCTTTATCTACGAATAAATCCTCACCGAGGGACGTCATATCTCAGATTTGTAAGGGAGTTAGACTATTGCTGCCCAATCATAAATAAACTAACTGTTCATCAATAATAAATTTTCCGTTTAAAAGTAGAGTACACCAATTTTTCAAATGCGTGCCATTTTCTGGTAATATTTAGAAACTTTGTATTCAAGCCTTTGGTCTACCTTCCTTCTAAAAGAAGTAGTTAAAAAAGAAGAACAATCAGAACCACTGTGCAGGGATTTACATCGTATTAAAGGCTTTCGTTCTCACTGAACTGAGGAGAGAATGTAATACAAATCTCCAGTTCTCCAATACTTTTTTCTTGTTAATGCAAAGAGATTTTTAATTCACTATGATGTAGGACTGAACCTTGAGGTAGGCGCGTTTTAAATGAATGCTTTGGTTAGAATCAAGAAACAGAGAAAACGGACACAAAAAAAGACTGTTTATTGAAAAAAAAAACCGCTTCATTAAAATAGCGAAAAAAGAAAGAAGGTTATATCCAAGAAATAATTGATTCCCCATTCAGAGTGAACACTGCAAATACCACTGCAATTCCACAAAGGAAGTTCTCAGGCTTGTTTGAAGGTCACTCACTCACTTCCATGCTTTGGCTTTTTCTTATCACAAATCACTACAACTTGAAAACTATGAAGACGCTTAGCAGTCTATCCATTTTTCCCCCTTCCGGTTTTTTCCTGGTGTAATTGCTGCTCACGTTACAGTGAATTAACTACAACATAAGTCAGAGCGCAGTGGCGCAGGCGGGATTTTCGTGAGGAAGGGGGGGGGGGCAGGTGAAATGGATTAGGGAGATTTTTGATGTTTTCACGGGAAGTGACACTCTTACTGTGTCTCTTGACCCCCTCAAAATGTCCAAAATGTCTACATGATTATCCAGAAACAAACCCAAGATTTTTTTCTGAAATAAATTGTTGAAACAGTTCAATAAAGCACAAAATACTTTCCCTTACAGGGGCGCGTCCCTTCTCTCTGGATCCGCCACTGACAGAACCAGTGTTCGATTTGTTATAAATTACGAACAGGGGATCCTAAAACTAGTAGTTGCTGGTAATTTTCAAGATACTATTTGTTTGGGCAGAAATATAAAGATTTTATCCCTAGTTGGGATAATATTCCGAATCAACAACCAGGAAAGAAATCCTCACGCACCAGGGAAAATCCCCGACAACATCTCCCCGCGGAAAATCGAACACTGGACAGAGCGTATGCTTATCCAGTGGACCTTGCAGAGAGACCAAGCACTTCCCCAAATTTGGTGTAAAGGAAATATATAGCCCACTTTACTGACTATATACTCGTATTTAGGTACAGAAAAAAGATTTGTTTGTAAAACATTAGGTGCCCTTCGGTGCCAGGTCAACATTATTTGGTAGACATTCTATGAAACATGCCAAGAAAGTGTAATTTAAATATTGGGACCATACATACAATCTTTGTGTGGTCAAATGAAGTACTCATATGGAATTTGGTGCGGATAGATTTGATGGTATGGGTTTCAAAACCCACAATATATTTGGTAGTTATTGCAAGAAATTTGGCTCATCAGTGTATTTATTGAGACCAGACATAACCTTTTGTTTCGCCTTGGTGAAGTACAATTCGCCACAAAAAAATAGTGCCGATATAAGTAACATCTAAAATATATGTATCAGTTTGCTGTTTAGTCTGTATCAAATTTCTCTTCGGTATGTCCCAGATAGTACAACTTATAGTACAGGGTGCTCAAAAAAACCGCCCTACTTTGGTATGATTATTATAAGGTTATGAAATTTACTGAAGAAAGTCAACACTCAAACGAAGCAATTACAATGTCATACCATTTAAAATAGGGACAGATTGGTATGTTTTCATGTCTTATGCTCAACGTAATACAATATGCCATTAATAAAGGCTTTAAAGGGTTATCTCTCAATGTCATAAGGACGATTTGCTACACTGTAAAGAATTTTCAACGGCATGTTACAAAAAAAAAGCCAGAAACCCCATATGTATCGAAATTTCCAGTCACATTATCGATACAAAACAAGCGTGTATTTAGTTTTCCAGAAATACTGAAAAACGAGCGGATCAAGTTGGACTTAAACACGGACCTTTTAGTTTACAAGTTCGGCGCCGTGTCGACCAGACAAGCTGCAAATCACAAGTACACATCAGAACAAAACACCATAGAGAGTTCAAAGTGCGTTTTCCGAATTCCGAAAACGTACACAAAACTAATCTCAACCGGGATAGGGTGAGGGAAAGGATGTTGGAAGGTAGGCAGCCAGGGCCTATTTTTGTATCATCCCAGCATTTGCCTGGTATGACTGAGCAAAAACCTGTCAGGATGGTCGGCCAGTGGGATCGATCACAGGATTTCCCGAATGCTAAGTCAACGCTCTACTACTGAGCCAAGGCCGCTCGGTGCCTTCCTTCAGGGTGTCAGTGTTACTCTCAGTTTCCGAGGAATCATGTCTTAATGAAGCTATGGACACATGATCAACCTGTCCGTATTTCAAATGGCATGCCATTATGTGATTACTTTATTGTATAGTGTTTTGACTTCCTTGTTATCTCGTAACCCGATAATAACTATATGAAAGTACGCGTTTTTTTGAACGCCCTATACTTATAACGTTATCATTAATATTTTTTTTATGAATCTAAGTGTACTTTTTTCATAATCTGTATTCGCTTCTGAACTTTTACTTATCATTTGCACTTAATAGAATGTCACGCTTTGCACTGATACGGTTGAAGTACACGAATGAATCTGTTTATTGCATGCTTTTCTCTATGGATTGAAAAAAAAAATCACTTTCTAATAAATGTTGTTTCTTTCTTTTCCATTGTATTTCCAAGCGGTTTTAATGTATAACTAATGTATTTTTAACACATGGTAAACGTTTTCCCACTGACAATTCTGTAGGAGGAATTCATTACTTTTCTAGCCACTTGGAGGTCGTTTTGTGAGATACAGTAGTACTTTAGCGGTTGATACTGTTCGGTACAAGGTCTTTGACTGCTGTGTTAACTTCATTTCGCCAAAAAGTGGACATAGTTCGTTCTGGTTCCAAGATGACGATATATACTTTTTCAATTATCTCAGTGCTTCATGCTGAGAAAAACTTGTTACCTGCTAATTGTTTACGAAAGTGCGATTAGCATAATCTATTAGAATGTAAAACTTCAGAACGTTCGACTCTTATCTTATAATGGTCTTATAGCTAGGGCTGTAGCCAGAGAGGGGCTACAGGGCCTACCATCCATTCCTTTATATTTGATTCATAGTACATAAATATTTCTACTTTTATGTAAATAAGAATTGCGCCACTCCCTTCACCAACCTGTCTCGGTGTTCCCCAAAATCTGTTTCTATTCATGTTCCACTTTTTATGTAACAAATCCTACCCAGGACCCGTGTTTCAGTCTGTAACGTCACGAACTTCCGATCAGAACTGGGGAGGCACACGGGTTCAAGCCTTACTATACCAGCCATCCTGAACGAGGTTTTCGAGAGTTTTCCCCCAGTTTCACCACGTGAACGCCGGGATAACCTCAAGACACCCTGACTGCTACCTTTCCCATCCTACTCCCGGAAGAATGTTCACCAAAGGATGTCATTCGTCAGATATGTAACACAACGGCTTCGATAGTTAGTAAAACGTCAGACATATAACAGCCTTTGTTAGGCCATAGCTACATCTAAACAAGTCCATAAAGGAAAAGTACGCATATCCTGTTACTTATGCAGCCAAACAGAACACTTGTGTCGTTTGGGTTGCGTATAAGAAAAGGGATGAGAAAAGCAAACCAATCTTTAAGACCGTTAGGTATCTATGACTCAGGTCGGGATAGGGTGAGGACAGGATGTTGGAAGGTAGACGGCCACGACCTATTTTGTAGATAGCATCCCGACATTTGCTTGGGGTGACTGAGGGAAAACATCAGTCAGGATGGTCGGCCACTGGGATCGATTCCAGGACCTCCCGAACACTAAGCCAATGCCGTGGCTGCTCGGTCAATCTTCCTCGTGTTGATAACCAGAGAAGAAGAAGAAGAAGAATTGTTTTTTCCTGCGTTACAAAGCAGGGATAGCTAGGAATAAAACTTTTGTGGAGCAAGATCCCCTCCAGCACCAGTCCATGGGGGAGGGATGGGCAAATAACAAGTCCATCAACGAGCTAGTGGCTGACTATTGTTTGTAAGATTGAAATGTTTTTCCCTTTCATGCCTAAAACAAAAGCGTTATCGTTATATTCAGGGTGTAACAAAACCTTCTATTTACCGGAAAAATAAGAAGATCCTCAAGAAAATACTTCAGAACTTGGTTCAGAGAACCTGATTTATAACAACATTTTCAATCTTGTAAAGCTACAACCTTCCTTTTATGGCATTTCTGCACTATATACACTCAGATTATTACACACTTGAATAACTAAACAAAAGCATATTGAGAAAAACTAACTTCAAATTTGGGTTTAGATGCCTTAAATTATGAGATCGTTTATACTTTGATATGTCTAAAACATTCCCTTGTAGCATTTTTGCACTATGAGCATTCAATCCGTATGCTACGCTAACGCCTAAACAAAAGCAGTTAAAGATAAAATGACCTCAGATTTGGACTGATCTTGCAACTTTCAATTTGATGACGTAAAACTGACAAACAACTCTGAATCTCTTCCCAACTATCTTATTTTTGAGGTGATTTCTAACATTTATTTGTGGGTGTCTTGATTATAGATTTACCCTTGTTAAATGAGTGGCAAAGGCCTACTGTTCCGCACTGGGAATATATCGCAGAGATAAATGTTTTCCCAGAAGCTTCCTCAGTACCACTAGTATGGGATGGTGAAACCCTGTCCCCAGCTACCCCATCCCTTTCCCTGGAAGTTATGCTCACTGAACGACGTTATCTATCAGACTTGAGTCGAGCTTAGGCCGCACAGCCTATACATATATTGTACACTAAGATTCACAAAAAATTAGCTACCGGGCTGCCGTAACTCAGTGGTAGAGTGTTGGCATAGCATTCGGGAGGTCGTGGGTTCAATTTCAGCGTCCAACCATCCTGACTGAGGTTTTCCAGGGGTTTTCCTCAGTCACACCAGACAAATGCCAAGATGGCACCCTCAACTTAGGCCCTGACCGACACCTTCCCCTATCCTTTCCCCTCCTCTATTCCGACCTGAGCCTTAGATGCCTAAAGGCCATATATAAAATTCAAATTCACAAAAAACAAGCGATACAATTTTTAAGTCCAATAAATTGCACAACATGGCAACACCGGAGCAAATAATATCTAATGTAGATTTAAAAAACAATCGGACTTCAAAAAATTCAGTTGCCATTTTTTATGGATGTGAGTGTATTTTAATTAATTAAATACAAATAAATTAATGAACTACTTCGCTTAACAACGACCTTGATCCACCAGGCAATTCTCGTTCAAAAAGGGTGTCACGTCCGTAACGCAACGACTCTTTATCTCCGGTCTATCTGGTTTTCGGGACCAGAGTTCGCTACTTGTTAATTGAATTAGTCCCGAGGTTGTATGAAGAAAACGGGACAACAACATAATTCCCCGATACCAGAATAAGCTTGATTCAAACTTGTTACAAGCTTCCGTTATGCTGCTCATGTCAAGTTTAAAGCTTAAATCAAGCTTGATCATATTTACTAGATGGCAACTGACAAGCTTGTGATCAGGGATGTACGCAGGGGGGTTCCTGAAGGGTCCAGACACCCCTTCCTCCGAAATTTAGATTATTTTTTTTTTGAAATTAGTATAATTTTTTGCAAAATTATATGCATTTTACGTAAATTTCACACCAAAACAGACCTCGCAAGCGCTAGACCCCCCGAAACTATCTTCTAGGTGCGCCACTGCTTGTCATATAAAGCTTGTTACAACAAAAGTGAAACACACCTGCCATGTATAGTGGCCAAATATATCAAACACAACTACCTACCGTTCAGCTTGAGTCAAACTTACGATATCAAATCAACTTAGTAAAGTCAATTTCAAACTTGAATGAAGTTTGTTACATCAATCGTAACTACACAAGCGTAAATGAACTTAAAATCAAGCTTGTCATAAGCTTAGATGTTATGTGGATTCGGTGTCTCCACTGGCTAACGAACCCGATGAAGAGAGGTAATCTGGTATTCGTCTGGTGTAAGTGTGTAACTGAAGTGTAACTTTAACGAGGATATCCAGTTTGAACAGAGACGGAGATCATTCGATTTTCGTAATACCGATAAGTAGGCAATGACCATTACTCTACATCAAACCGATTACGTCTTGAAAGAGGTAAAAAAGACTCGAAAACTACTGAATTCGTATTTCGTTGTGATGTCCTCTGAAATTTGGTTCTTTTACGACCGTTCGTTCTACATTGGCCCCCAAGAGTGGTAATTAAGTTTGAATCAGAAAAACAAAACACATATAAGAGCTGTAGATCGGATCGAAATATCGATATATCGAATATCAACAAATTTTAATATCGAAGTTTCGAAATTTTTGAAATATCGAATTCGATTCGATATATCGAAAATTAGATCACCCTTATTAACTTACAATCTCCATCGTCATTTCGTTGAGTCCAACCAGATTCTTATCCTAAACAGTACGAAAAACAAATATCCACAATTATCTAGCTCCAGTGCCAAAGGTCTAATTGACACTGAGGACACGAACGTTTGGATCTATTCCAGATTAGTATAAACATTAATGCTTGCAACGCTTGGTTGGTTCGGTTTTTTTTACATTCTTTTCTTTAGTTCACAATGGTTCGTGGTGTTTTCAAATCTTGCAACGTTAATTTAACTCATTTCCCGGTGTCATAGAATGATGACAATTTGCACAGCGACATAAGTCGGGTGACAATACAATATTCCATTGTTACTTTCATATATTTCTATATATTTATATGTTTTAAAAGCATATTTTAATATTTTTTAATACAGACTTCTTTATCCTAAAATAATACTAACCAGCAATGATATGGGGCTTTGCTGGTTGTCGAACACTTTAGGACTTAGTTCACAAAACAGTTCGAGAAAAAAAATAAAAAAAGCTTTTTAAAGAAATTATTTTCTTATACAATTCGTACTAAAAAGTAAAAACATAATTTTGTTTATGCATGATTAAAAAGAAAAACATGGGGCGCTCTCTCATATATAGTCACTTTATACATTCTTCAGTTGGCGCGCCCCATGCTTTTCTTTTAGTCATACATAAACAAAATTATTATTTTTTACTTGTTAGTACAAATTGTTTAAGAAAAGAATCTTTAAAAAGCTTATTTTAAATTATTTAAAAAAAATAATTCTGCCTCTTCGTTACGGTGAATTATGTCCTGTTGTTAAATGATTTTGCCATCCTTGCACAAATTCACTTCAAACTCTTTATTTTTACTAATTTCCACACCACCCATAAGCAGGAACTCTGCCAATTCCCCAAATTGGTGTGTCACCCCCCTAAAAAAAAACTGTCGAGCACACACCTTCAAATTTTCAGGCATAATCAGGGGGGAATCTGTAGAAACCCTGTAAAACTCTATACTTACAGGCAGTGCTGGACATGGAAATTTAGAAGTGACGGTATATTACAGAAACAATGACGCCAGCAGCTATACCGTTTAACTTCCTTTCCTGTCAAAAGTACTGGTATAAGGGAAAAATAAAAAAGAAGCACCGACCGGCATACGCCGTCTCATTTCGAGCACTGCAGTTAAACCCTTCAATTTCAGGTTCACTCCCCCCAGCTGAAAATCCTGGCAGAATCCCTACCCATGAGGTGACCTGGGGATTACCTTCTCCTCTCCTATCCCCTTGGTTGATTAGAAATCTAGTTAGGTTTTAGGATCACAGATTGGTGACTAAATTACTTTTGAAAAGCTAATAATTCACAAAAAAAAAAAAATCGGTCATTTTGGCACCCCTTAGTTTGGCGCTCTGTGGATGGGAGGAAATGGTTGTATCGACCAAAATCTGGCTCTACCACAAACCAGACGTGTTCGATAGGTTGTAACTCTGTTCAGGATTGTAAAGTGTGACAGAATTTACAGGATGTTCCTCAGTTTCATCAGGCTTGACAGACCTGCCACTGGGATCCTAGGTACTACACTCGATCATTCATTTCCTCGGAAGGAAGCTGTAATAGCCAAGGGACCTTATATCTCACACTTTAGACCAAGTTTCCCCCGTAGATCACTTTGAACAACAAAAATATAATATACAATAAATGAACTACAAAAAGAAATTAACTATCGAACATTGGTTTTGCTAATGCTACTTCAAACATAGAACTGATATACTTTAGTTGTCACAATCTCAGATTTCCGACGATACTGTGGAGACAAGAAGGTTCGAGTCCTGCTGTCAGACATCCAAGTTGAGGTTTCCCGGTGATTTCCTGAATTACTTCACGCGACTACCGAGGTGGTACTTAAATTAAAGCCCTAACCGCGTCATTTCCCATTTTTTGCCTCCGGGAAAGTGCTCACCGAAATACGTCATCCTTAGTTAAAAAAATCAGTTTACGATAAGGACAGTCGAACTCACATAATCTTAATTATCTTAACCTAACTTTAACTAATCCAAGCTAACCTAACGTAAAGTATGTGAAACAAAATACCTGGAAAAAGCAACGAGATCGATTTAAGTTCCAAGTACGGCTTATCCTAATCTGAAATAGAGTCCATCCCTGAAACATGTGACAGGCTTAGGCTAGCGTTACTGTTAAGTCCTGAGAAAATAAAAGTTAAATAAATTAATTAATAACTACTTCAATTATTATGATTTGGTCATTACCTTCAACATATCCATAGGCGCCCTTTTTGAAATACGACTGCACACATCCCATGGCACCGGAAACGCTCTGGCATGCCAGAAGCGCCAATCACTTGAAAATAATTAGTGAGGCTGTCTCTGTTCCTGTCTTTTATTTGTTATCTCTCGCGTTCCTTAGCAACACACCTCCGAAAAAAAAGGTGCAACCAAAAACACAAGTCACCAGTGAGTTTTGTCCACAATAAAATCACACTTAAAAAAAAGAAGAAGTCAAAAACCACAAAACTTCGACACCATTCACTAAAATACAAGGCACCGGCGGCACAAAATTTCTTCGCACGGGAAACTAGCACAGAAGACCAATTGCTTCTCAAAATTGCTTCTTCCTTACAAGTTTGCAGTAAAAAAAAAAATAATTTATAAAGAAAATATGCACTGATTATATGACTGTAGGATGCAGCAGACGCTTATGTGAACACTGCTCCAATTTAGACTGAACCAAGGAAAATGAAAGAAGGTTTCTTCTCTATTTTCAGCTGCTTGAGTGTTTGAACGTGTGGTATGTGTGTGTGTGTATAGTCAGTCAGTCTTCTTCCTCCCTGCAACACTAGCAGACGACGATAAACCGTATGTGAGTGTGTGTTGTGTGTGTCAGTGAGTGACTGAGAGGGAATTACTCCATGCGAGGGGAAAACCTGGAGAAGAGGGGAAGGTACGCTTTCTGCTGCTGCGATTGAACCTTTTCTGTATGACAATCGCTTTTCCGTTTTGGTTCTGTTCTCTTTGGGGGACCAGGATGGAAATGTTTCGAAGCCAAAATGTTGTACCAAACTTTCGAAATTCCCACTTTTTTTTATTTATTTTTTTACGAAGTTAGCTGAACTAATTCAGTTTAGGTTCATTATCATCATTACTCGATTACTCTGTACTTCCTCTCTTAACGCATAGTTTAATACCTTTTGTACGTAGCGCGTCTGACTACGAATCGGGCGGTCCGGGTTCAAATCCCGACCTGGACACTGGACATTCTTCTCACAGTGTTCCCATGCCTGGCGCTCTGAGGTGCACTCAGCCTCCTATCAAATTGAGTACCGCAGTGTCCTTGGTATTCCTGGGCACTTTGGGAAGGTAAAGGCGGTTTAGCGTGAGACTGACCACCCCACTTCACTTCGTACTTTAGGTCAAGAAAATGTGGAGTGCTACCTCCACATCCCCCATGCGCAGTTAAAGGCGCGTGCGTATCGCACAAGGGATAGCTTTACCTTCTTTTTACCTTACTCTCAAGAAGCTGCATTCGTCTTCTTCCTCTTCCTCTGTCTCCTTCAATCGCATCATTCACCATAGAATCTGTGCAACCAATTTCTTTTTCTTCTTTATTGTCAATTGTATTGTTCACCTTTCACTTATTCTCTTCAACACTTCTTCATTGGTTATCTTTTGTGTTCAGCTGTTTCTTGCCTTTTCTCTATATGCTCCTACATGTCGACTATATTCTCTCTTTCTTAGCTTTTCATAGCTGCATTTAGAGCTGCTGTCTAATCCGTACAGAACTATATTATTATTATTGCAGTCTTTAATATCAACTATATTTTAAGTACTATATATCTGAAAAGTTTATTTTTTCATTGATTTATTTCTTAATATTTTTAGTTGCAAATATTTTTTTTTCTAAATGAAGCTGTTTAGCGATCCTGTCAGTGTCCTTCGGAGTTTCCAGAAATAAAATTTAAAGAATATTGGTTATTAAAATAATAATAAAAATAATAAAAATAAAGGAGTTTCTATCTGTCGCGTTCTCCGCTTTCTTAAATTCGAAACTTTTTTGCTGCAGAATCCAAAGATTTGAAAACGGATGATTTATTTCATAGTAAAACGTTTTGGGATGCGGTAATCTTGGATTTTGGAGTTCAAGTTCTCTGATTTCAAAATCGAACTTACTGACCTTCCGACCTTTCTCCTTCCTATTATGAAATTTCAAGAAAATCGGATCTTTTAAAATTAACTTGCTTCGAGCTGTCACCATCTTGGCTTTCATAATTGAAAATTGGTCTGTTTTACAATTGGACACTTTTGGGCACGAAATACGAAATTTCTCAGATAAGAAATTTCACACAAATTGGACTGATTTTTAAAATGTATACGTTTTAGTTTGCGCCATGGCCCAGATATAAAAATATATGTAGGAGGTGGATATCCTTAGTATATCCTAGAACATTAAACGAATATCCGAAAGCCGAAATGAATACATATTCTGAGTGTATTCCTTAGGATATTCTACGAATATGAATGATATGTTGGTCCTATTTGGGATATTCTCAGAATATTCTAGTGATATTTAGGATGCATGTAGTTTAAATCTAGAATATCCTTTCAACATTCTCAGAAGGATATCCTAGGGATTCCTAGGGATATCCCAATTTCTTCCCAAGTATTCTGGAACAATCTAGGCATATTTGGGGGGCAGGGATCTAAATGGAATATTACCCGATAGCAGAAGAAGCTTGATTTAAGCTTTTTGTAAGCTTTCCATGTCAAGTGTATAACCTTACGCCAAGCTTCTAATCGCAGATATAAATCTCGAATCAAGCTTGAATCATACTAACTTGACTCAAGCTTGTTACAACAATCGTAACTACACAAGCGAAAATCAACTAAAAATCAAACTCGTCATAAGCTTGTATGCTACCTAGGTATGTGGGTTCATGGAATATCCCGGATAGCACCCGAACTTGCAGTAAGTTTGTACGAAGTTTGGCATTGAAAGTTTGCAAAAAGTTTGGCATTGAAAATTTGCAAAAGTTTGACATTGCAAGTCTGTAAAACTACTACAATCTTGCAGCAAACTTGTTAGTTGGCACGGGGCAAAGTTGCTACAGACTTTTCACGCCAAATTTGCTACACACTTATCTTGTTAAACATCAAGATTGTGTAAAACATCAACTGTCTGGAGTGGAGCTCGAACCTAGAATCTTCAGTTTTGTTTGTTGCTCACTCTAACCACTGTTCTATTGTGCCATTCCTGACTGCCTTCTATTTTAATAGTCTATTTAAGTTACGAAGAAAGTTTCTGAAGTAAATGCAAGGATATAGGCTGAAATTTAAAACTGGAAAAGCATATTGATCGTGCTTTAGAGCTATGAAGCCTGCTTCGTTGATTTTTACAAGCGAGCTTCTTCAGGAAAATCATAATAATGTGTATACTTTACTGCTACGATCGACGACATATTGCGTTTTTTTGTCTTTGTATTGCGAATAATAAAAGAAAAGAATAATTATTTAACTTGAATTGTTCCACTTATTTTAGAAAAATGCCTACAATTTTGAAAACTTTGTGAAATGTTGAAAAATTCAAAAGTTAAGAAATGGTATTTTATAAGTACGAACAAAAAGAAGTTATTAAAAAAGATTTTTTTTTGTGAAACCTCATCGTTCCCGTTAGTAATACAACAAGAAACATCACTGTTAGTTTATTACTGTAAGAGAAAATCAAGGTTAGACCAAACATGGTATAAACTAATGGTGCTATCTAGGAAATTGGCAGCCAGTAAGTTTGAGAATTGGTATTGATTCGAACAGTAAAGAAGATTTATTATGATTCTCCTGAAGTGACTCGTTTGTGGAACATCAAAGAATCAGGCTTCATCGCTCTAACACAGGATCAATGGTTTTCCCTGTTTTGGATTAAAGTTCACATGCATGCCTTTGTTTCAGAATCTGTCTTCGTAACATTAAAAACAACTTGTGAAATGTACTTCAATCAAAAGAAGAACCGTAGTTTAGTGATTAGAGCGACAGACAACAAACAAATCTGAAAATTCTGGCTTCGAACCCCACTGCATACAATAGAAATCTTTTACCGCTTGCTGCAAAATTAGAGACTTGGAGTGCCAAACTTGCTAATTGTTTACTGTGCTATCTGGTATGCTACCTAGGGATGTGATCTCTTAATCACGCCACCTACCTTCAAGAAGGTTTTTAAATATTAATCTGAAAAGTGCCTGGCTAAAATAGTATTTTCTATCAGTTTTGGTGCATTTTATTTGGAGTTTTTTTTTTCAGTTGATTATTTCGAAGTCAATTAACAAAAATAACTACTAGATAAAAATTCTTCCATGAAATAATCCTTCATTGTAAACAACGGTATCATTATTATGTGTTATTCGAGTTGCCAATCTCTAAGGAAAAACGCAAAACAGTTAATCTAAATCGCTGGTTTCATTTAAAAGTTATACCCGGATAAACTTTTTTAAAAGAGACTAGACTAGTCCGAGGTTTGTCTGGTGTGAAATTTACGTAAAATCCATTTAATTTTGCCTAAACTTTTCCAGGAAAAAAAAAATGGGGGGTCGGATCCCCCGAACTCTTCTCCTAAATACATCCCTGCTATAGACGAATTAAACAGAGAACCTCCTCCTTTTAAGAAGTGAATTGATAAAATAGGAAGTATTCTGTGTCCATATAATTACATAATTCAAACTAATGCTTTATTTCTTTTGAAAATTACTGTATATGGTGGATCTACTTTCGTTGATACACGATACAGACGACTCTACAGAAGACTGTAATTAGTATACAATTTCTACCCCTGTTTTTACGGATACCATCCATAAGTAGAGGGAGTTTTTCCCCTCTCTCATCATAACGAGTCAGACTGAGGAAGGGTCGTTCGCAGTGACCCCTGCTTCTTTTTAAGGAGAGGGGGTAAACAAGCTGATATACCCAAAAAGAAAGACTCGAAAACGAGGGGAGAAGAATCAAAACCGCGCACCTCAAAGGAAGGGAAATCGTATTTTCTTGTCCTCGACCCCACCTTTTTGCACATCGCAGAGAGTTTATGTCGGCAAAGTGGATCATAATCAACGAATAAGGTGGGTAGACTCACTCGAAGAAAGGAAACAAGGGGAAGACAGCCAGCCAGACATTCATCAGACCGCTTACTTCATTGAACGAAGGGGGAAGCAGTTCAGAAAAAAGAACGGTGTTCAATAATAATAATAATAATAGAAAATCCACACGATTCGATATCATTCACCCACATAGTCATAACCTCTCCAGATTTCCTCATAAAATGTACATTACACTTCCCGTAGAGCTCGATTTCTGAACCACTTCCAGGAAAGAAGGTTTCAAAATACTTTCTCGCTTGTCTTTACTATCGTTTCTTGCAATAACCGTCACAGGCATTCCTCGAAACATTTTTCTGCACAGGTCGTTCAACGCATTAGCCTCTATTCTTAACGAAAAAAAAATCTATATGTCATATTATTGTAATGCTCTATATCTTATTGATATGGAAATCTGTTTTTATTTATATACACCTGCAGTTTATGACTTGTTCGTTGCATACATTCGTAGCTCGTTATATACATAAAAAAACCGGCATCCTCGGTAAAAAAACAAAAACAAAACAATTTTGTATCAAGAAAAATAAAAGAAGAAACATTAAACGACATATTCAAGTTTGCCACGCTCTATTTAGTAGCAATAATTAATTATTTATTCATTGCCTTCGTTAAATGCTGAATTATTAATTCTCTAGAGTGCAATGTCTTCATTTTTTTTTCTTCATATTTCTGTGTTCATTCACTTTCAGGAGGTATTTGGATGCTCTTCGCCTGGAAATGCAGCATGAAAAATCCGCACGATCGGATGGTTACGACTCATCTTTTATTCGTTGTCCTGTGTTGGGAACTCGAATGAACACTAGGTTGATTTTCTCTACGCAAAGAAATATTTTTTTTTTCTTTTCGTTCAGCCACTGCTTTCTAATTGGAGTATTCTACATTTCTTCTCAGCCTCACCAGATGGTGTTGCCAGGGGCATTTTCTTTCTTCTTTACCATGAATAGCATGGCAAACTCATAACAAAGAGATAGGAAAACACATATGTGTAAAATTTGAATGACATTCCAGGTATTGTGCGGTTACTAAACTTAATATTTCTGGACAATACTAACGCTAATGCTATCACATCGTCGAATATAAGATCCTCCAGGTATTCTCCGGATCTTTTCTTAAGAGCCATGGGTCCAGGAACTCGAGGACAGCTGGCTGCCCTACCACTTGCGATTTACCAAACATTGACACCCACCGCCAGAAAGATTCTGACAAGACATTTTCTTCAGCGTTGCTACTTTCTCAAAACAGGTGCAACAGCGAAAGGTTATCCTTCGTCCGGTCACCTCTTCCCCCTTGAAGCTTAGGTACTTCAAACACCCCAGAAAGAGAGAGAGAAAGAAAAGAAAGGAAGGAAGGAAGATAAGAATATTGTAAAATGAAGTGCAAACGCTTAGCTCTGGTTCACACTTGCGTAACGAAAGACGTACGGTTTGCGCACGGACAATTCACATATGCTGCGTCTTGTCTGCGAACACTCTGCGGAAAGATGTTCAAGAACGAATCTCAGTTAAAAGAACTCTCGGAATGGATGCGCACATTCGTGCAATAGTAGTTAATAATTCTCTTACAAGCAAACATACTGGTGGGGCAGAAAAAACTTTATTTCTTCTGTCATATTTACAATGTCAAAGTATCTGCGCATGCAAATTTTGGCAACTCGAGGGCAATTGCTTTGGGAGATATCGATGATATGAAAGTCAGATCCTTGTTTCTGGAGAGTGATAGAAAAGTGTGGAAATACCCTTCTATTTTTAAATTACTGAAAGAAACGGAAAGCAAATACACATTAATACATACTGGGTGGAAAGCGCTATCTGGTAGAGAGTTTGTTCATCTCTTCATCGTGGCAGTCATCTTGAAGTCCGCCATATTGAATCTAGATTGATTTTCTTAAATGTGAAGGGGGTCGTGCAACATACCATTCTGGGCTAGAATTTCACAAGAAATACGTTTCTGATGTCAGTTTTGACGTAAATATATTGATGTGAGAGAAAAGCATATATGACACTGTATTGGCAGATTTATCATTTTTTCCCGCTAGGATAAAAACATTTTTCAGTACAAAATAAATTATCAATTTACACCTCCAATTATTATTAATTTAATTTTTGAGCTTTTACTCAAAATAGAGACAAAAAAAAAGAATCCCCATTTTTATAGTTGTATAGGTGAGATTAAGAAAGAAAAGATTCAAAATTTTAAAGAGGCAAATATTGCATCAAGTGTTGCATTCTTCTCGTTCCTGTCCTTTTATTCTGCTGTTCAAATGTCCCAAATGCACGCTCTTTCCTCAATCTCCATTCACGACAGTTCAACATCAACTTTTTCTATATCCATTCCGCACAACTTTCGCACGTCTACTCTCTGGGTCTCTGCTAGTGTGAACGATCCAATGCTGTACAATGCGGCACGTAAAGAACTTGCGGAAGCCGCACGGCTTCCGCGACGCTATGGGCGATGCGGAAAATCTGCGAAAACGTACCGCGGCCGCAGAGTTTTCGTTGCTGTGTGAAACACTCCATTTACTTTACTGGCCCATAAGATTCCGTGTGGCTGCCGTACGTCTTCTGTTCCGCAAGTGTGAACTGGGGCTTAGATAGAAAATCGCAGAAGTCTGCACAATGTTGCCTCTAACTAGATGCTTGTGGTTTAGGTGTTGAGCGCACGGTGAGAAAAGGATTTTTTGTTATGGACTCAAGAACATATTAGAAAGAAAAGTTGAAAGACTGTATAATAGCCATATTTACCTGGTAGAACTAAGGGAAAATGTACTCTGAAAAAGGTATAAACTGGATTCAAAGTCACTTAACCTTCAATTCCTTAATCTTAGGCAACGATTTATTTTAAATGGTGGGAAAATACATCGTGTACGAAAATTATGTGGACAACCCACATAGCAATTTTGACCTGACTTAAAACTTAATCAACCCTGCTTTGAAAAGTGTGACAACTTATGCAAGCTTAGCAAGTCGACCCAAAAAGGTTTAAACAAGGTTGAATCATACAGTCTAGTTTACAAGAATCCACGTTGAAATAGCATTAACAGGACAAGAAAGAATATATAATGTAGTTCTTTAAAAGGAAAGAACGTTGCCCTCGGTGGGAGTTGATCGGAGGACCCACGGCATACTAATGCGATACTGTAGTCACCAGGCTACGGGATCACACGATCAAGTTCGTTTTCCAAGCGTTGTTTAGACGTAGTTTATCTGTTCGCAAGAGACACCGGTAGTAAAAGCGTGGGAGTTGGCGAAGATTAGCCTACGGCGAAACAGTCCTAGTCTGCGGCGACAATCAGAGTGCAATGAAACAAAATTAAAATAAATTTTAAGTTTGGCCAACTTCCTCGCATAACTGTACGTTCCTACAACCTTGAATTAGGTTAGATACAAGTAACAACCAAGCCACTTACGTTGTTTCACTAAATTTGTTTCAAACTTCCTTATTACGTTCAACACAATATCAAGTTTGACAACCTCAAAGCAAATGACTGACAACCTTGTTTCAAGTTGGCATGCTATCTGGGCAATGTCTGCCTTTCATTAATGGTCATGATAAAGTTTAAAAAATGCAAGTTGCACCATTTTACAGACACGGTAAGGGAATATTTTTGTGTATATTTAAAGTTTTTTTTTGTACATAAATTTGGGTCGTATGCACAAACCTTTTGTTTCAAGTTTTTTTTCGAATTGGAAAATTTTGGGAACCACTATTCTAATGTATTGCTGTTATTATGTCATTAGTTCTCCTTATTCTTATTTGTAATTAGTTATTGTAATAGGTGTGAAAGTATTAGAAGCATGTATGTTCCCAAAATAAATATATTCATAAAAACCAAAAACTTCAAATCTTAAAAGATTTTATAGGCATTCGACTTCCTGTTTCTCGATCTGACAAGAAGAAGGACTTTTTGTCGTCATAATCGGTCATTATCAACAAACCACAGTGCCGTATGAAAATAAAAAAAAACGACAAAAGATTTGGTTGTATTGGCATTTAACAAAACCCTGTCCATCAATCTCGTTTATTTTTATAATTTGTGATGTCTGCCAAGAAGTGTTGGCCATGAAACGTCTTTCAAAATTCAGCTTGCAAGTTCAAACGTCTGACTTGTCAGCGTTAATAGACAAGTAGGTAACTAGGCTTTACAATTTCAACAACTAATTTTCTTCTTGTTTTGACGTTAAAGTATTTTCAGTTCAAAAACTTCTCGTTGAACATTGAGAAATTCATATCTGCTAAATTCTAATGGAATACGAAAGAAAGTAGTTGGACATTCTTTTGGGTTATGAATACCTCTCCTTGTACTAGTTCCAAGTATAGTTTGGAACATCTCTTTGTCGTGTTTGTTCTCCAGATTGGAACATACGTGAAGGGAAAATTATGACGTCCATGCGTGGGCGAAGAGCAAAATTAAACCCAAATCAAACTTCACGGTAATCGGAACATATGGCTTATGTTCACCAGCGTGTTTTTACACTTATATAATCCTAAGATTGGATAAGGAAATATCAAAGAACCAAAAGTTTGTCCTTGACCAAAAGATTGCTTCAACGTGCGCGTATATCCAAGGACAGTCTTTTTGTTTCTTGCTGTACACCATGATTCATAGAAAATGATGAAAGGTAGATTTTCTAATCTCCCCAAAATAGTACAATGTGGTAATACTAAAGCTATTCGCCTGGGCTCTTGTTTCCAGTAAATTTGTTTTATAGATTGTGCCTATTATTATTATGCCTATGGCAACACTGGTATATCACGCTACCAGAACGTCACTTACTTCGTTACCATGACAACTCCCGCATTTCAGAAAAGAGAAGTGACGAGTGAATGTGTTTCATTTTCCATGTAGCAGAGAATAATTATTAAATTTCTTTGCAAGGAAGGTGGGTGTGACAGTGAATTTCAGTAGAGACTTGAAACAGTTTCCTGAGTTGTGTCTGTCACGTTCAGCCATGTTTGAGCGGTGAAAAGCGTTCGGCAAGCGCAAAAGCAGCGACAGCGATCTGCATAAGGCAACTGCTGTTAACGATGCCATGATTGCGCGGTTAAATGACCTCATACTTAACACCAGAAGGATTAGTATAAGTGATCTAAGCTCTGAGCTGAACATTAGCGCTGTTAGCGTCCATACCATCATCCATGATAAAATGGACTTTAGCAAGATTGCTATCAGATGGGTGCCAAACATGTTCCGATGAGAACTTATAAACCGTGAGGTATGCCATCTGCACGACAACGTTAGGCGCCATACAGATAAGGTGACTACATCGACTGAATTGGGATTGGACGTTGTCTCCATGTGATATGTCTTCAAATGTCTCTCCGTATAGCAGTGAAATGTCTCCATGTGACTACCAGCTGCTTGGACCATTAAAGCAAGCTGAGATGGTTTCAACAACAGAATGAAGAGTTCTACAAAACTGAGAATTGGGAGCTTCCAGAATACAGCACAAAATGTGTTTACCAGGACGGAAAGTAACATGGAAAGTAACTTATGTACAATCAGCTGTATGGTAAATGAATATCTAATTAGAAAGAAAAGTCCAGGTCAACTTTTGATATCGTTTGGGAGTTACCAACATTTGTTACTTTGTGGACTTTGCAAACTTTCACAATCGGCCATCTTCAATGAACGTGAGTGTAGTACATAACTGGTCTACACATTTTTTTTTTTAAATTCTTCTTTTATATTTTAATGGCACTTTTCACATGCCTCCAAACTTTGATCGATTTTGTACATTTCTTTCATATCTTTTCAACACGTCTATTAAACAATCATTCGAAAAAAAAAACATGAAAAAAATGTATAGGAAAATTGCTACAATTGCTACTATCACATCTTTCCCGAAATTCTGTACTCTGTGTGTACTGTAACTAGTGGGTACACGAAACGTGCTAAGTTTATCAAGTCTCTCTCTCTTTCAAGGTGAATTTCGGACTCTTTTTGTGTACTTTGATTTTCAGAATAACTTTCCAAGCACTCACAGAGAATATTCTGAAAGAACTCCTACTCATTTCTTTTTTCTTTGAACTTGTTGAAAGCGAAAAAAGTACTGAATGTATTGCGTACTTTGTAGCTTACTTAAAACAATTGGTTAACATCGAAATGGCCTGGGTTCAATTCCCTTCCGACAAGTATTTTACTAATTTACTAGGCTATCAAAGTCGTTGAATGATTCAGTAATTTGTGTGAAAATGAAAACTATTCAAATACTAATCGATGGTGAAAAAGTATCGACTCTTTTGAGATATACAATAGTGATACAATAGTTGTCCATTGCAGGCACGTATCCAGAACTAGGTTTTTTGGGGGGGCAAGGGCTTCCCTGGGGGTCCAAGGTATGTCTGGGCATGAAATGTATATTAAATATGTATAATTACGCCTGAAGTTATACTCTGAGTTTTTTTGGGGGGAAGGGGACCGAATCCCCCGGACCCACTCCCTAAATACGTCCTGGTCCGTTTCCATCTATCGGATTGGGATATTGTTAACGTTTTAAGAATCGGACCAACAGTTTTATGTGGATCTTGATCAGGAGTCAAATTTTGGAACAAAAGCAAGTAGAATGGCGTTCCACAAGAAATGCGCTTTAAATACACTTGGAAAAAAC
>JAGDQP010023857.1:0-28642 GCA_022664845.1 Lepisma saccharinum | reverse complement strand
ATTATTATTATTATTATTATTATTATTATTATTATTATTATTATTATTATATTAAGAAATAGGGTGACATATTTGCAAGTGAAATTATTTTGTCTTCTCTGCTTTGATGACAAGGCAAAAATTTCTTGATAGGTGCATTCCTCTGAACCCCAACTTGTAGGCTACCTACAGAACTTTCCTAGACCATTAATGACCTAGGGACCACACACTTTGGGAAAAAAAAATGATGTTTTCATTACGGGAAGAGATTATGGATAATCGTGAGGATTAATAAAAAAGCACAATAAATGATAATGGAAGTAAAAAAAAAAGACTCAGCCTCTTTGGTCCATCAGTTACGGCTGCAGACTTCGAACTGATACTAAAGAGGTAACCAGTTCGAGTCCTGCCACCTGTAGTCCGAAATTTTCCAAAATTTCACTATGACTTCAAGCAAGTCCCTGACAACTATATTCCGCATGCCTATTTCCGAGGGACATCATCAATCATACATGTGACTCGATTAGACCATAACTGGTTGTAAGCCCAAATAAATGTAATTAATTTACTAAATAATAAACAATTAACAGCTATGACGTCAGAACATTATGTTATGTTCGAATCGACATGCTGGGTATCTTCGGTTCCCAGGAGAATTCGGGACACTTGACAGATTTAGAGTTGGTTCTTTGTCAGATGTAATAGATTTAATGTACACTCACATTCATATAAATGGCACCCGATCAGGACATAAAACGAACAAATTTGAAGTTATAGTTCCATGTGTTGCCTTTCCACGTACGTACATTAGCTCTGTATCTTCAGATTGGTGTAACTTTTGGACTTAAAAAAAAAGAAGCTCTCCATCATAAATTTTCAATGAACGAGAGTGTACCTTTTGATCTTATGAAACTATTTTCTTTAACATGTTTGTCACAGAACATTACACACTTTTAAAAAAAATAATTGATACTAGTAAAATACAGAATAGGCATTCCTTATTTTCATATTTTAATTTTTTTTAAATTTATTTTTATTTATTTATTTTCGTCTGGGAGCTTCTGAAAGCGGGTTCTGCTTGTCAGTCTTCTAAACTCCCAAAAGTAGTTGATGGCTTGTTCAATGATCCTTGACATGCATTAACAGCAGCAAGTAGCGAGAATATGAGGGTTTAAACAAAGCTGTGTTGTCTCTAGAAGGCGATAACACAACACCTAAATGATAGGTTTTACAAAATATCTTTAAAGAAAGAAAACAAAAACTGTATATAAATTCAACACAAGTAACTTTTCTTCTTTCTCTTTCTCTCTCTTCTTGTACTCGTTTCTTGTTCTTCTTCTTCTACTCCTTCATTGCCTTATCCTCTCTTTTTCTTCATCCTTCTTCGAGGAATACTTTCAAGAATGTTGTCTCGGTGCTTGTTAAGGTGTCTACTTCATTCTACACTTGTTGATGATGTCATGACCTTCCCCTTCGATTCACATCTCTAAAGCACTTCAATGAAATAAAAAAATAATAAGAAAAAAAATGACCTAAACAACTGAAGGAATGAAAATTAGTAGTGATTATCACCTCTTCTTGTTTTGGGGGATTTATACGTTATAGTCAATGTCAGACTTCTCAGACTATATATACAGTAAACCCTCGTTAACACGAACTCGCTTAAGCCGAACACTCGGTTAGGACGAACAAAATTTCGGTCCCGGCATCGCTGTACGTTACCTTATAGGAAGTTTTATCGGTTAACACGAATTTCGGTTAGCACGAATTACGAACTAATTTTTAGTCCCTTGAGTCAGTAAATGTTTTCATTTAACACGAAATTTCAATCCTTTTTTTTTTTAAGATCATTTTTCTTATTTTAGATTTCATTCCAGATCAGTTCTTGTCATACAGTATTTATACAGACGAAAATTGCCTTGTAAATAAGAGAAAAACTAGAAACGGGTATATTTCATCTCTTATGAGGTGTTGATTCTGTCCTCCGTCAAGCGCTGAACATGCAGGTGTTGTGTTTATTTTATAACAATATTAACATTTGTTATTGCTATAACAATTGTTATAACAACAATTTTATAACTTGACCTGGATTTTCTGCGTGGAAATTCCATTCGCGGAGGGCGCTTATGCTCACTGTTTCCACCACTTGACCTTTCGGGAGTGGGCAGTATTGGCGCTTTTTTTTCCGTAAATTTCACCTCTGAAGTTAGGGTGCGGACATTTTTCGAGTGAATACGGTAACAACTGCAGTTCTGTGTTTAGATGTGCTTTTCTATTCTTTAAAAGTGCGAGAGAAGTTATGGCCAAGAGGAAGCAGACAAGTATAGATCTGCAAACAAAACTAAAAATCCTAAAGGAAGTAGACCGTGATGTGTTGAAGAAAAGTGCAATTGCTGAAAAGTATGGACTTCCCAAATCGACCCTATCCACAATACTTAAGGATCGTGAGAAAATTCTTAATGCTGCTGCATCGGGTTCCGGGAACAAATCTAAGCGATTTCGCAGTGCTAAGTATGAAGATGTTGAAACTTTACTTCTAGAATGGTTCAATCATATGCGCGCTTCCAATGTGCCTTTAAGTGGACCTATAATTCAGTCAAAAGCAAACGAAATTGCAAAAAGCTTAGACATTCTCGATTTCAGTTGTTCCGCTGGTTGGCTTTACCGGTTCCAAAAGAGACACTCAATTTCATCATTAGTGATTTGCGGTGAAGCAAATAAAGTTGATGAAGAAGGAGCAAATAACTGGTTGCGTGAATTTGATAGAGTGAGAGAAAAGTATGCCTCGTGTGATGTGTACAATATGGACGAAACCGGACTTTTCTACAATCTTTTTCCAAGTCGTACCCTTGGAATAAAAGGTGACAAGTGCCATGGTGGAGGGCGCAGTAAACAACGTTTGACTGTTGTCCTTGTATGTAATGCAGACGGCAGTGACAAACACCGTCCTTGGGTGATCGGTAAGTCCGAGAAACCACGTTGTTTTAAGAACATAAACGTTGATTCTTTACCTTGCATCTATTCTCACCATAAGAAAGCTTGGATTGACAGCTCATCATTTCGTAAGTGGCTTCTTCGTTTCAACAATCGAATGGTGGCTCAGAATAGTCATGTTCTTCTGACATTAGATACGTGTACAGCTCATAACATACATGATCTTAACTTAACCCATGTCAAGGTTTACTTCTTCCTCCCAAATGCAACGAGTCGTCTCCAGCCTTTGGATCAAGGTATCATTGCCCTTATGAAGAAGTCCTATCGAAAGCGACTTGTGAGAGCTGCAATTCGCGCTGCTGAAAAAGATATGGAAACGCCAACTTGTAGTGTGCTTGATGCAGTGAAAGCTATCGCCACATCTTTAGAATCCGTGTCATCGCAAAACATACAGAACTGTTTTACAAGAGCCTGGAGACATACAGACGCTAATCCTGTTGACGATTTAGAGGGTGACAACGACAGTACTTTAAATGACGAATGGAATATTCTACAAGATGTTGCGAACCCTGGAGTTAGTTTTGAAGAGTTTGTTAGTGGAGACGATGATGTTGCCGTGTGTGCTCCAGTGGAGTCGATACGATGCTCCAGTGCATACGATGGCCTAAACTGCTACCTAGCTGCTCTGTAGCTCTTTTTAATTTTGCCTTCGAATGTAACTGAGCGCAAAGTGCACTACGGCTACTGCAGGCTGGAAAACATGGCAATAGCTACGCTACATGTTAGCACTTTGCGTTCAGTGCCATTCTAAGACGAAATTGTAAAGAGCCGCTGAGCAACTATCTAGCAGCTGGTCCGTTGAATGTACCCCTTCCCCCGTAATTTGCACCCTGGTTACAGTATTATTGAAATGTAAAACCTTTTATCCTCAAGTGAATTTTCTGTGTTGTTGCAAACTGATGTTATAAAGAGGATTGATGGACGTAGTAGCAATGTAAACATTTTTTTCTTAATCTTCGAAGATAGGATAATAAACTTACTGTAGTGTTTTCACTTTTCAGAGGATAGTACCGAGACCGAAACTAGTCTCGATCTCGATCTCGAATTTGAGACCGAGCCGTGCTTTTCGAAATCGAGACGAGACCGAAACAGTCTCGTCTCGATACCATTCTGTGGATGGTATCAAGACGGAGAATCGTCTTGGTCTCGTCTCGAATTTGGAACCGAGACGTGCTTTTCAAAATCGAGACGAGACCGAGACTACTCAGTCTCGTCTCGATACCATCTCTAGTGTTTTCTATGACATACATAATATACTGTAGTGGTATGTATAGTCTGTATACTGTAGTGCGTATGTATGGAGAAAATGTATTCGAATAATAAAATTTGGATCCCCGGTTAACACGAATTTTTTTAACACGAACTGCTGATTTTTCAGTCCCTTGGAATTCGTGTTAACGAGGGTTTACTGTATATATATCTTGTAATTTACAGATCCTCGATGCTTAGTCATTTCAATTGTCGTCACTAGATGGCGTTGCTCTTCATGCTGCTCTTCATACAGTAAAATCTTGATATTTTTTTTATTAACTCGCATATTTTTCAGAAATCATTTAGAAATATAAGCCGCCTTTATGTATTACTGTAGCCATGACATGCTATGTAGCAATATGTATCTTTATTTACTTTATTAAAAATATTTCATTTATGGTTACACTGTTCTGTATATACTAAGAAACAGAAGGAAAGTTGCGCATATTAAAAACTGAAGTATTACACTAGTAGGACCTATCCTATTACAGACGTGCGAATAATGTATGCATTCTAAAACTCTGTGACTCAGCAGTTGCCACAGTGCTGCCACCTACTTACTAGCGTACTAGTATAATACGAAAGCGCTTTCATGTCCTTAAACATTTCCACCAATTAGAAGGTCTTATTTTTTTTCTAGATTCCATATGAATATAAAGTATGCTTACATGCTACCGGCATGGGATGATAGTGCCTGAATGAAAGTGCTGGTCATCCTACCTTCCATATATCTTTCCTGAAAGAGTGCTTGCCCTGTGATGTCACCCTTAAACTTGTGGATATCTTATGTAATGGATATCTGTCTAGCCCATTAATGTGAAATAAATAACCGAAAAAGTTCTTGCTGTTTTTGACTTCGCATGGAAAGACGTAATCACCGATACGGAAATAAGCCCCTCAAGTACTAGAAACGCTATCGGGCTGGGTGAAGAAACATTGACCGTGACCAAGACAAGCCCTTTGCGCATTCACAACGGTCATAGCTTGATAGTGGTGAAGACAAATGGAGGTGTCGAAGCAGCTCTTTCGGCGTTGTCTGCTTTATGACTATAAGGCGAGCTTGTCCGCAGCCGAATCAAGTTACCGAATACGTCAAGCATTTGGGGGTAATGCTGTGAATAAAATTTAGGAAGAGAGATTTGTCCCTATGTGATGAACCACGCAGTTAGGGCCGACAGGCTCTGGACTGTGAGTCAAAGCATAACCGCGAACTTGTACTCACAGCAGTTGGAGTGTTTGCAACAGGGTTTGCAGCAGAAGCAGCCAGCATTAGTGAATCGCAAGGTTCCTTGCTGACAATGACAGATCGTTTAGCGTGACAAAAAACACGGCCACCAGTGGCAACACTGCGAAGGCAGCGTAACACTGTCAGTTCAAGATGAACCCAGCATGGCCGCATCGGCAGATAAATTAAAATCAGCTCTTGAGAACACTGACAGTTCAAATGCACATGCTACTCTTTCGAAACAAGCCCTAACAGGAAGTAGACAATAAATTCAATCTTCCACGGAACCCATGTGGTCAGGACAATGCAGGTTCAGCCACATGGCGTCCCCAAGAAGGCGGACATTAAAGTAAAATACAAAGCGTCACACTTACATCCTTGTACAATCAGTTCCTGTCCAAATACAATAAAAAAAAAACTATTCTTCCCCATAATAGTACATCAGCACAAGAGAGCCAATAGTTTTCTCAGCTAGCAACATCCCTCAGTCATGCTCTGCTCTTAAATTACGTTGAAGGTAGAAACACTGATCTTCACTGTCGACGAAGCATATCACATGCTCGGCTGCTAACTTAAATAGTTAAGATAATAACATTCCAGTGTCACTTCACCTTTCATATAAAATTGAAGGAGCACGATCAAGAACGGCAATAACTTTTTTGGTTACCCTGTAGAAGAAATATAATTATTTTTCTTCATGAGTAAAGTTTTAAACCCAATTTTTCGTTTTTCTTAAATACAATTAACTGAATGTTTGACTGGCTCAAAAAATTGTAGTATCGAGTATCTGGTACATCTCTCTTTGCCTACGATACTCGGAGTATTCGGCACTTAATCTTACCAAAGCCAGAAATACAAAATAGGTGATACTTTTGTATTAGATCCCTGTAGCGTATCAGTCTGTTGCTTGATTGTTTCATACTGGATAACAGGTAAAAGGTCTGCAGTAGATGAATTAAAACAATAATGGTCCCAAACTCGAACCTTGTGTAACACCCTATCGACAACAATAGCTTCAGAAACTTTACATTGAAACCTAGTATTTTCTGTCTAATAGAAACGAGTTGAAACATTTAATAATATTAACAGAAAGGCAATAATATTCCATTATTCTTCTAAGAGCATCATGATTGACGTGATCAAACGCTTTTCAAAGATCCAATAAAACTTAAACCATTTGATATTTGTCATTTATTGCACTTAAAATTGTATTTTACTATCTAGTATCGGAATAATAACAGTGTTAAGTGATTTACAAAACCCGTAGCACATGAAGTGGATATAGAAAATGAATACGCAAATGGGTAAGTAGTTTTTTGATACTAACAATGGCAAAGAAATGGGAAGAACTGAAATGAGAAGCCATAATTTCATGATTTATAGTATGAACAATTAACTTCTGGAAGTGTTAAATAAATTTTTGTAATATATTGTGAACTTCCGTATGATCTTAATCAACGGGGAAAAGAAATAAGGTGAAAGTTGTAGGAGATGAATGTGCTGAGGACGGAGGACGTCAGATGGCTCTGGTAACGTCATTTTGGAGGAAACAAAAAGCATCCTGATTTACTTAACGTTCCGCATTAGTCCCGATGGGAGAATCTCACTGTGTTCTCTCAAAAATAATTATTGTCGTTGTTTCGCTTTCGTTGGGTGGGAGACGTCGCAAGACTAAAGGGTAAAGCGACCGATTGACACAGTTTCCCGTGGTTTAAAGTATTAGACCGCCCGTTCAAGTACGGAAAAGGAAGCAACCACTTTTCACAGAGACTCATGTCGTTGTGAAATAATAACGGCTTATTTCATAAGTGAGTGGTCACAATAGGAAAAGACGCGTAATAACCACTAGTTAGAGATTCTGCCAGGATATTTTCTTTTGGGGGTGTAGAGCTAATGTTGGGAGGATGTAAATAAAGTTTTTGCAAGGTTTCTATCGAATTTAACAGTAAACATTTTAAAGTTGGTGGAGGGGAGGTGCTCCACGATTAGGGGGATGACATTCCTCCATTGGGCGGTCTAGCAAATCTCAGTCAGAGTTTGAAATTTGCTTGCGGATCAATCAAGTACTGAACGACTGTGGAGTGTTAGCTTCGCATTTGGCAGGTTCTGAGTTCGAAACAAGACGCCGGCCATCCTGAAGTTTCTTCACGGATATTCTCAATCACAGCAGGTTAATGCTGGGGGTGGTACCTTCAAACTACACCCTGGCTAAGTTTCTTTCCACATGCCCACCCCTCCTCTCCCCTAGCCCTAAACAAAATTGCTTGAACGCCATACATCAATTTAAATTTAAAATTTCAGTTGAATTAAGTAATGCACATAATAATTGAACAAAATCTAAAAACACGTTTTCGGTTAGATGGCCTTCCCCTTATTCTTGCAACAAGCATTACCAATGTGCCCTACATAGGGGAGACATGGCAGCAATATTCAACATGGGGTTCGCGCATGCCCAGCGGTAGACGAATATATTTTAGCGCCCACGTGAAATAAGTAAACATACGTGTTCGCGAATAGTAAGTACTAAATAATCTGAGCTAGATTTGGGGTTATATTTATACTAGATAAACCTGTTCTTAAACGCCCTAAAAGCTCAATTTTAGCAAACGCTCTCATGGCATGATTTGGTTTTCCTTTCTTTCCGGTTCAATGTCATTGAAAATGAACATGCTGGAACCAGGATCCTCCGTGGAATTCGGATTCCATACCTGTCATTCACATATTTATGTAAAATCATTATAATTTTAAGTAAGGGAAGATGTTCAACATAGGTTAAAAATATGGTAATTGCTAAGCAGTAAATAATATTAGTTTGTAGAGCGTTGATGGTGTCTTGAATAAGGCTAGGATCCATTCCTCCCGAAATTCTTTTTCTTTGTTGTGACTGTTGTTCTTAAAAAGCAAGGATTCCACCAAAAAATTAAGTTTGGTTAGGGGAAGGGGGTTGTAAAGTGAAAATTTGGAGAGTGTAAGTGAAGTTTTGCACAGTTTCTATCAATTTTTGACGGCTAAAATTTCAGTATCGGAGGATGACCTCCCCACAAGGGAGATAGTCTGGCAGAATCACTTCTTGTGGAGTTACTTAAAGTGAAAAGTCTTCTCCCGCAAACCTCGAACATTACTGGAGTTGAAACAGGTCATCACCCAAGAGATTGTTGTTATTCCCCAAGGAGTTACACCTATATGCAGGACATATCAACTTCGCTTAAAGATTACGAGTGTTCAAGAAATGACAGCTGCTATCTTAAACATGTTCTCTTCGAGACCTGAGACTTTGGTCCTCATGATTTACTGTTGAAAAACGCCCAAAAAGTGGCATATTCAGTGGTTTAGCCACTTAAAATTCTAGCGAAAAGTGATGGTGTACTGAAAATCTGATTGCTTCTTTGTAAATGGCATCCTTTCCTTAATAAGTAGATATGTGTTTCATTTCTCTACGTTGTTTAGGTTTTTCAAAGTAGATATTTAAAAATGGATAGTTATTTATGCCCCACCGTGTATAAACTCATTTTACGTTTAATTACAACAATGCCTTTTAACAATAATTGTAATTCTAAGAACAAGAAAATTACTCATTAGTTTAACTTTGTATTTAGAAATTTCTGACTAAAAATTCGTAATCAACCGTTGAGATGTTATATACGTATATGGAGAGAAAATCAAGCCTGACCAAAAAGCACTTCAACAGCTTACGATATCAGCCCATAAAGATAATTTATAAACTGCAAAACGGCAGGATCAGAACCAAACTTGACGCACTGCTCAATGTCGAAAGAAAAATATGGGACCAAACTATGACAGAACGTATAATTAACAAAACGCGAAATAATTTCAGTACTGGTGATATAGCATTGTATATCGATCGGTGAAAGGTAGAACAAATTGTCACGTTCTCCTCACGGCTATATCTAAAATTAAACTTAATTGAAGACTGGAAAATTGAAACGACGTAAGTGCCAAACACGAAATTTTACAGGAGAGAGGAAGGGCAGACGGTACCGTCTTGAACATACATAACTACATCTTCCGTTTTTATAATACAATTTGTAATGTTCTAGGATCTTCTGGATTTTTTGCAAGTAGTTAGGCTTGGCAATTCAAACATTTTAACATTGAAAACGCGATTTTCGGATTACATAGTTTTTTAATTTCCAGTCTTCACTTTTATGTCAATTGAATCATTTCTAGAATCATATTTTGAACTAATATTTGGTTTCCTTACAGATAGACAACCCAAAATGCATCCATGTAAAATAAGTTGTCTAGCTCCTAGTTTTTTTTTTTTTTTTTTGCAAAACGAAATTTTACAAATCACCAGGGCTGTATCTAGAGTAGGTCCGGACGGTTTTTCCAAACTCCTTGTTTTATGCAGAATGAGTACAATTTTAGGCATAAGAAACACCCTAAGTCCGTGGGCCTCTCCCAAAACCAACTTCTTGATACGTGCCTGCAATCACTATATTTATACTCCCTCTGTTTCATAAATACAGGGCTTGGATAAAAATAACTACATGTCCACAGTTTTCCAATAGCCTTATTAATTGATGAGAACCACTTACATTCTTTCAATATATTCTCTGGGAATATCTACAACCGTACCCATGTACCTGTGCATATCTATCACTCTTGTTGAAGACATCGTCCACCGTCGGTATGCTGTCTCTATTCTGATGGCCCTAAAGCACGGATCATCTTGTCTCTGTTATGAAAATTGTTTCCTCACAAATGCTATTTCATCTCTACTAACACGTCGCGATTATATTGGAGGAGTAGGCGCGTTTGGAGAGATGCTTCAAACCTTGGATTGCTGTTCCTTTTGATAGTCTGTAGTTACAAATACTGACCAACCAACTTTTGTCTGCTAACATCAAGAGAGAGTTTAAACTTTTCGTCACAAAATTAAAAATTCATACAGTTTGTGAGTTTCTGCACCTATAGGCTACTCAAAATGTAGTTCGTGATTCGAAGGATATTCTCTGACATGTATTTAATTAAATGAACTTTGAGATTATTAGGATTAATTTTGAAAGTAAACCTGATTACTAAAAGAATCTTATAGAAGGTACAAGAACTTGCTGAAAAGTAATCTACTTCATGGACATTTGCAATTAATTTCAATGGTTTCATAACTAAATATATAATATCAAATTTGCAATGCAGAAATATTAAATATAAATAATTAAAAAAAAAAGAGGAAACATGGATTCATACATTTAACCAATCAGTAATTTAAAACTACTTCAATTTTATGTCCCTACTACTTTCAACACCTGATGAAGTGTTTACAGTTCTAGTGAAATATAAGTGTTTCAGTGTCTAACTTCCAAGAAAGTGAATCAATGTTTTCAATATCCTGAATTTTGTGTCAGTTACAACTACATGCTTCTATTATTTAATGAAGAAACACTAGTAAGACAATATATGATATCAATAGACTCATTTATCTGGGTTATCAAATATGTATTAATACTTGAGAGATAAGGCGGGTTAAGAAGATACACAAGAAAAGGAAGTAAGTAAGTTACTTATAGAAAGCGAAGCTTGAGTTGAAGCAGTGATTTTCTGGAAAAGAAATAATAATGCTCAATTTATCTTGTTTATGGTTGTAAAAATCTCTCTGCGCATCGCCTTCTGCTTTAATCAAAATTTCTATCAAGTGTAGAGATAGCGTTCTCTGATCACATTGATTAGTTTGGAGATATTAGACAGTAATTCAAACTAGTGTCATCTACATAATTACGCTGAAACTAACAGCGTGACGTTTGAATATCGGTCTTTTTTTTTTTTTACCCATTTCTGTCCATAAGCTTCTGACTATATTCTTCGTGTGCGTTCTTCAGTTACTGCGGAACGTTCAACAACTTAATGGTACCTAAAAAGTGAATAAATATGAAGTTAAAATTTGGACTATTTCCGACAGAAATGATCGTGCAGAAACAGTCTGTTCTCTTCGTACTCTATTTGAGAAAATAACTGACAAATGAATCTCGCAAACGAGCAAATTATATCTGTTGTTTCTTTCCCTTTGATGACAACTGAAAATGAATGATTTATTTCCTGATGTAGCATCAGTCTGTCGTAATTGTAAGTCACTGGATTCATTAATCAGGTTGAATGACTCCCACATCTGACATCCAGCCCTCGAGGAACAGGTGTACACGTGCCACTCCCGTTTTTGTGAATGCTACGTGCCCCAGGATATGTAGAATTATGTCATTGAACAAATGAAATGGTTGCATAAAATTACGCTTAATTTCCCACTCTGGCTTTCTTTCAAAGAAACTTCGAGTAAGGAGAACGGGGTTACATTTGCGGAGAAGTATTTTGGATCTGTACTGGCAATATGAGACTAGGTTCCATGTACACATAATCTTTGAAAAAATTTTCAAGCAGGGCTTATCTTTCGTGCTATGGAAGTAACAACCATCCCAGGTCACCCACTGAAAGAAAAACTGAATACGAAGATGATGGTAAACTCGCATTACGAGGAAGATAGGGAGTGAGTACGAACTTCGGGATGAATTTACGAAACTACGAAATTACCAGAAATTCTCTGAAGGAAAGTGGGTCGAAATAAGCAACAATCTTGTAACTACTAAAAATAATTCGATTGCACCAGGTCGATATCTTAAACAGAGTCCATTTGCAGAATGATTTTTTTAAAAGATGTGTCGTTGAGTAACAAATAGGAGTAAGAATTGCATACATTTCCACGAACATTTGTTGTATTATCAGTGAAATAATAATAATAAACTTTTTATACATACCTTTCTTAAATAATTCGTACTAAAAAGTAAAAACTAATTTTGGTTATGCATGACTAAAAATAAAAGCATGGGGCTCCCACTCATATACAGTCACTTTATAAATTTTTTAATTATCGCGCACCATGCTTTTCTTTTTAATCATGCATAAACAAGTTTTTTTTTTTTTACTTTTTAGTACGAATCGTTTAACAAAATTATGTATTTAAAAAGTTTTTTTTTTTTTTTACTTTTTCGAGTTATTTCGGTGTTCGGATACTTTTCTCAAGCTAATGTTTTGTAACCCAAATCCTAAACTGTTCTGCAACTAGTCAAGCGGAACATCGTTGCAGGCTAGTATTTATTTTAGGATAAAAAAGTCCATATTAAAAATATTAAAATATACTTTTAAAATATGTAATTACATAGAAATATATGAAAGTAAAAGCAAAGTAAAGCTATTCCCTGTGCGATACGCACGCGCCGTGAACGGCGCATGGGGGATGTGGAGGTAGCGCTCCACACATTCTCGACCTACAGTACGAAGTGAGGTAGCGTGGTCAGTCCCACGCTCGACCGCCTTTACCTTCCCAATGTGCCCAGGGGTACCAAGGACATTCTCAAACTCAATTTAATAGAGGACTGAGCGCCAGGCTTGGGAACACTGGGAGAAGAGTCTCCAGCGTCCTGGCCGGGATTTGAACCCGGGCCGCCCGATTCGTTGTCAGACGCTCTACCGCCTGAGCCACAGCGACTCCAATATGAAAGTAACAACGAGATATTGTATTGTCACCCGACTTACGACGCTGTGCAAGATTTCATCATTGTATGACGTCGGGAAATGAGCTAAAGTAGCGTTGCAAGATTTGAGGACACCACGAACTATTTTGAACTAAAGAAAAGTCTGTAAAAAAAAGACTATAATTGCCCGGTTAGATGCAGTGATGGATTAAGTGGGTTTAAAAGAATATTCATGCCCATATTCATACACCTAACAAAATCAGTTTGATCACCAAACGTAATCAATCCTCTACTCACCTGTAGATGCTTTTCAAAAATGTTTCTATTACCTTATACCGCTTACCATTATCTCTAGCATCGATCAGCTATTACAAACTCACACAAAGTAAAACATCAGGTTACAGATCTATTGAGTGACAACTTGAAGCAAAGTTTCAGACTAACCACCAAAGACTTCTTCAAAGTATTTCACATGAAAAGAAATTTGACGAGTGCAAAGAAGATAGAACCTGAAGCCATCACCATCTCGCCGGTGCAAAGCACCCAACAACTTCCGGTACTAAACACCAGGGTAAAGAGATAATCAGGAGAGGGATTACATATTTTCTCGTAGTTAATACTATTTCCGTAATATTTTTATTACGTATTAAAAAAAATGTCTAACCTGACTTTTCTAAACTAAGTCTGTGCTTTCTGTGAAATGTTCGTTCAGTGTATTGTATTCATGGCTTAAAAGAAAAAAAAAACTGTTTTAATGAAATGGGGTACCGAAGTAAAAGCAGAATATTTTTCGAAAACAGAAAGGGATAATAACAAGAGTTCTTTAAAAATAGAAAAAAAAACTTTAGGTGAGTGGGAACCGAACCGAGGTCCACCTATACACTAATCCAATGTCTTGCTCGTTAAGCCACTTAAAAATCTTTATTTCACTGGTTTTGACTAATATACCTTTATTTCCTCTCTTTCGATGGTTACCCTTAGAATTAAGTTAAAAACTCACACAAACATCCATACCAAGGGCGGAATTCGATCCTCATAACGTTGGAGTCGCTGACCTAAAGTCTCGGACCACACGGCTTCCTCCATCGGTCCGGAGGCAGTTGACAGCGAGTGCTTCCCGAGCGCTCTTTAAACTATTTCCACAAGCATTTAATAGTTGTCACGTACTGCCCTTATATCATGATTGTCCCTCTGTCCAGATATTTAATTTAAAGTAATTTAAAGTGATTTAAAATCAGTCGAAACAGTCAAACACGCAGATGTAATCAGTCATCTAATTTTCCTCAAGCTTGTTATTCAAACAATAGTAGTTCATGCAGTTTATAATATAAATAACACTAAAACTAAAATAGATGCCGACAAACAAGAGAGCCGAGGAACACAACTGTATTTTATAACAATTATTTGCAGTAAAAGTATTTGAAGTGAGTAATTTTTAAAATACTATGATTCTTTGAGAAAAGTACAGCACACGATGTCCATCTATATTACCTCATATAGTACTAGCAAATTTACTAGTTGACCCCCTACTATGTAATCTAGTAAACTTAGATAATGATAATTAAGCAAATAGCACTAAATTTTAAGAAACAAATCAATGTTAATAAGTGTGAGCAAGGGCGGATTTATGGGGGAGCATAGGGGGACATTGTCCCCCAGTCATTTCAGAATGACTAAAAGTTCTATTCTAAAATATAGCTTTTAAAGTATTTGGACTCCAGGGTCTCTCTCCTAAATCCGCCCATGAGTGTAAGCGGTGCAAATATAGTATATTCGACAAAAATATGTTAACTCTTCTGCTAGACGTAATGAAATGAATAAGACAATACAGTAAATCCTCGATTTAACGGACTAGTAGGGGCTAAGAGGTGTCTATTAAATCGAAAATCCGTTAAATCGAGATTTTTTTTTAAAAAAAAGAAGAAAAATCTGTAACATTATAATGCTATCTTATCAATATATGAGCTTATTGCACTGTAATAACAAAAAATTGTTTTACATACATTTTTAAATAGGCCCTATATAAAGTTTTTATATTGTTAGTTATTATTTGTTACTGGCGAGTTTACATACCGGTAACTTACTTTGATAGCTGAAAATTACTGAAGATAGCCGTAGATGAGAACAAAAATGCCGCGAAACTTTCTCCGTTAAATCCGAAGTCCGTAGCATCGAGGTCCGTTAAATCGAGGATTTACTGTATTGCATAGCATACATTATTGCATAACATACGTTTAAAGCATTACATAGTTTTAAATAAAAAAAATATTGTTTATAGGTTAGACAGGCAACTGTGACCTAAATATGTCACATGTTGGTCTGATGACACCTATCCGCGAGCACATTTTTGGGAGCATGGTTGGGGAAGTAGCAACCCAGAGTCTTACATTAGGTACCATCCCAACATTCTTTTGGAAAAATCTTACTCCGGGCGATCGGTAGCAGAACTTAAGCCTGATTGCCTTCCCTGTACCCTTCCGAAACCTGCGACCGGAGCCAGTGGACCTGGTTAAATTGAACAGTTAGTGGGAGAAACAGTGACAGGGCACGTTTGTTCAGAAAATTTACGGAAATTCGTATAATAGGAAGGAAGTGAAGTGAATAAATATATATATATATAATAATAATTAAAACATTGTCTTGCTATTTCGTCAGCGTCTGTATCTCACCACAAATTCTTGGTCTGCGCTATTTCCTAATAAACTGTCACATAATAAAACAATAAACTGCTTGAAAGAAATAAAACATGGAGGTGGCTTCCTACTTGACTGTCGAAGAGGGGCCGGGGCGGAATACTGAATGGAAGAAAAGGAAGAAGAAGAAAGACAAATGGATGTAGAGTTGTGGATCTGTCCATGATGCACCTAGGTCAAACAGGAAGGAATCAACACTCTCACTCTCAGTTGAGCACACGATGAGAAAAACACTTCCATTGTTTTTACGTGAGATTATCTTATCTTAAATTCCCAACACACACAAAAAAAAACAACAAAATGTGTTGGGATATCCCGTGCTCTCATTCTCATTAAACGGGTATTGTTACGGTAACGTCTTATAAACTATATACATTACACATAGCCATCCCTCCTCGCTCTCCCCGCTTCACATACCTTTTATTCCCCCTTCATCTCTTTTGTCTTAGCCAAGGAACACAATTCTTCAGCCCCCGCATCAACTTCATCATTGTTCGTGATTTTTTTTTTTTTTTTTGCATAATTTCTCATCCACTTCCTGTCTTGGGTTACGTGCCACACTCGAGTACAAATGGTGACAGACAAATAAGAGATATCTATTTGGAATACAATTAAAATATCATAGTGTACGAACTATTTTTAAAATGGACTTATTTGGGTCGTTATTTACATCATTCACATCCCACGGGTGGTTGTTGTCAACGGGAAATTACTACACAGGGCAAGGCCTTATATATATAAAATTGAAAGTCTGTCAATATGTAACTACATGCGTGCATTGCGTAAGTGTACCTTGGATACTCGGCCAAATCATAAAGGTATTATAAGTCACCGGAGGTATCAAAGTTGCCAACTAATTACAAAATAAATCCACTTTGATTTCTACCAAATTAAGCATTATGTATTTCTTCGGTACTGTGCCAGGTCATAGAGTCAGGGCCAGTGTTCGGAATTCCGAAATATTCCGGAATGGAAATCAGAATTCTGGCATCGGAATGCCAATATATGCGATTCCGGAATCCCGACAAGTCGGAATTCCGGAATTTCGGAATGTCGGGCATTATCACCAAATGGTAGAAAAGAAGGGCTCACCGCTAGCAAAAACAGATCGACAAGACATGTTATTTTCAGAATAATTAGTATTTGTTGGGTAGGGTTGAAATTCTATTACGGGATTCCATGAGGTCGGAATTCTGAATTTTGTATTTGAATTTAACTTTTCAGGTCTTTAGCCTAAAAGCTTTAGGCTACTTTGGCTCAGGCCGGATGGATGATGATGGGATGATAGGTGGAATGAAGGAAGAAAGTAGGGGAAAACAGAAAAGTACCGGGTAATCAACCCCCCGCGCAGGGTATTATCCACCACAAACCTCACATGGCACGAGCAGCGATCGAACCGACGACCCCTAACATAAGAGGTGTGCGCTTTGCCATTGAGCTACCACTACTCTTGGAATTCCGAAATGTCGGAATTTCAATATTTCGGAAAGTCGAAATTTCCGAATATTCCGGAATCCAAGTAATTCCGAATTCCGGAATTGACTTTGGACTTACGAACACCCCTATTATAGAGGTATTCCAGTACGGCTAAAGCACCCCAGTTATCTGTGTTACCACCCTTTTCATTTTTTTTAAATTTCTTACAAACCTTTGGATGTATCGGCGCCAAACTTGACGTAATCATTCTTCAATACAATAGAAAAATTGTGTGGTTGTCCCAGTCTTAAAGCACCTCATCTATCAGAGTTGCAAACCTATTTCAAAATTTAATTTATACAAATATTTTTACTGATAGAAATCTACACTATACCATAATTTGTATAATGTGCATTAGTACTGCAATAGGTCATAGAAGTACTCCGGGAGACACAAGCACATATTTTTAGTGTTGCCAACCTATGTAAGGAAATAGGGACCATGAATATCTCTATGCGACGTTGCCAAATCTCAGAATAATAACATTGAAGCAAATCACGAAATTGCGCACAGAGTTCTTGAAGAATACAGGTAAACTGCAAAGATAAGAAATAAAATAGTTATTATTTTAAGCTAGTATTTACTATATTGATATTTCTACAGAGTGTTCATACAAAAAAGCCTACGCCTTGAAATTTAAATTCAATTCCATACAAGTTTTTGTCCTTGAACCTGAAGTCCTACAGCTTCAAGAAATTTCATCCTCGCAAACTCCAATCCGTGTTCAGAATCACATGTTCTTATAGAAACGATTCTTGAAACTGGTTTCATATTGCATTGTTAGCAGTGGAGTGCACGTTAGTAGAACTGCCTGTTGTAATATTAGGTGCAATTCAAAAGTACTTGAAATGAAATACAAGACATGGGTATATTTATCGTAAATTGTTTTTTTTTTCTCTTCATAGTCTCTCTTCACATTAATACACTTGGTCAAACGAGGTTCTAAAAGCCTCGAAAAACGATTTATCGACGTCTGCAAAATACTCGTCCACTGACGCTTGAAGCTCTTCGTCTGAAGAAAATCGAAGTTCACCCAGGTATTTTTTTTTCTTCAGCTTCGAGAAGAGATAGAAATCTGATGGAGCCAAATCTTGTGAATAAGGTGGATGTGGGAGCACATCATAACCAACTCATTGGAATGACATTTGTATGGGGACGAGCATTACTGGGATGCAATTCTTCGCTAAATCCGGACTTTTTCCCCGTTATTGTTACCCTATAGTTGATCTTAAAGCTGTACGTAGTATTCATTGGTGATGGTTTCACCTGGCGGAAGGTGGTCAATGAGCAGGACACATTTTACAACCAGTGGGTCACGACTAAATCGCTGAATTAAAGGAAATAAAAATGTAAATATGCAATAAGAGAAGAAATAATTTTATTGATGGTATGCCATACCGGCTCATTTCGATCAAGTACCTGTTGATACCTGTTTAGTGTAAGTTCTGGAGTGTTAAGGCATGATTGGTGTTCTATCCGCTGGCAGGTTTAGAATTCGAAGATCCTTGGGCAAGCTGAACTCATGTTGGTGACTTCTATTAGATGAAAATGGCATTCTAAGGGAAGGACCTACAATTTAAAGCGTAGCAAATTCCTAACCATTAGGTTTATCCTTTACTGTGTCTCACCAGGTATAGAACTAGGGGCTCCTTAGTAACACAGTGCAAGCGAAACAATTGGCTTGGTGCATAAATTCTGTCGGTCAAGAAAGGAGATGTAATATCTCTTATGAACTAGTTGTTGCAATTGCTATTTTGTGTGCACTGCATAACATAGTCCTTTGCTAGTCCATGACAATTTGAACCATCGACATTATACAAAGGTTTTTCTGTTGCTAGTGATTGAACATGGATTGTTAAACCAAGAAGAATGAATGTTTCCGGCACATTGTTTGAGTTTAATCGAGCTGTGCAACCTCTGATGACGCCAAAAACATTTGTGTGGCGCCAGCGCCATTAGTGAGAGCACTTCTAAAGGAGGTATGCATGGTTCAACAAGTAACAGTTCAACATGAACGACATCCCGCGGTCTGAATGGAAATCGAACATTGATGAGGACTATTTAAACGCGTTAATCCATGTGGATTCACACCGAACGAGAAGGGAATTGGCTACACAGATGGACTGTGACCATAAAACCATTCCGAATACACCTGTGCTCCATGAGGAACCGACAGAAACTTGGTTCGTAGATTATTCATATGCTTAGCGATAACAAAAAAAAAAAGGCCAAAGTGTAGTTATCTGTGACTCCTTACTTGCTCGTCATCGGTCTGTTCGCCAATCCCTTTTTGCCCAGAATAATAATTAGTGAAGAAAATTTTTGCCTGTACACCAAAGCCACACACACAGGACACAATGACTCAACCCAAACAGAAAGCTCTCGTGTGAAAAGTGAACTGCATCCACGCAAGATATTGTTGTCCATTTGATGGGACCAAAAAAAGGTATAATTCACTTTGCGCTACTTTCGAGAAATGTGACAATAAATCCTGCGTTGTATTGTGAATAACAGCGTCGGCTTCAGGTGGCTATTGCGGAGAAACAACCAAGGACGCAATTTCGTGATTCTCCAGATGGACCTCCCTCATGCTGCAACCATGACGTAAACAGTCCTTCAGGAGGTAGAAATGGAAGATCTTACCACATCCAGTATACTACCCAGACCCCGCGCCTTCGGACTATTATGTGTTCCGCGCACTGCCAAACGCATTATGTGCCAGATCCTTCACCGATGACGTGGTACTAAATAAACTCTTGACTTAAGAACACCGACAGAATTTGTGCACCAGCCCAATATTTGTCCACTGGGTACATTCTATGGCATGTAAAAAGTTGCGAAATTACATGAAAATATTTATATCCGGAGACTTTGAAATAATACTGTATATCGGAGGTTCCGATTCGGATTAGTGGTTGCATGTTTCATTGTTGCCATTAGATCTCCAAAGGTAAAGAATTGTTCACGATAAAAGGCCTGGAAGAGGTCAAGGAACAATAAACATATTGAGTGAGGAAACCAAACTACAATGGAAGATGAAGAAAAAGAGAGGGTTGTCCTTGTACCTGCAAGACATGAATTGTCCATTCGATGGATCATTGTGTATATGTGATGCTTTTTTTGTTTTCCTTCTTTGCTACAATACACCTAAAATACACTGCACACTCTCATCCGTGACCTACTTTTACTTCAAACCCTGGAGGTGAACTCCTTCTTTTAATTGCTTGTCAACTTCCGGAACTGCTCCTGTTTAACAGATCGAGGAAGTGGATTGACGATTATGATGCAATCAATCTGTTTAACCCCTCTCCCTTCCTCCCCACTCTCTCTCAGACTATGCTACTCACACATAAACGCACAAAGTCACACACTTTTATCTTTACTGTAGACAAACTGTTGACCAATGATGATGTTTGGTGTTCTTCTCAGAGGCCTCGCAGGTTCCTTGACAAGGTCAACCGATGATGATTTGCCGTTGCATTTCATTGCATCCTATCGTGTCAGGAATAAGGACAATTGGTTACTACTGTCTGGGCATCCCCTGTGTGATGCGCACGCATCGTGAACAGCGCATGGGGGATGTGGAGGTAGAGCTGCAGATATTCCCGTCCTATGGTATGACGTTAAGAATGGTGGTCAGTTCCACATTTGTCTCCCAAGGACGAAGGGCCCCAGGATTATCAAAGGCACTTTGGTTCTCAATTTGATAGGCGGCTAAGTGTACCTGAGAACGCCAAGAATGGGAGCAGTGAAGATAAGTCTTCAGAGTCCTGGCCGGGATTTGAACTTGGGTCCCCGATTCGTAGTCAGACGCGCTACCGCATGAGCCACAGTGATTGCTACTAATCTCTGGAGCCAAAGTTTCGCAGTAAGTGCTACCGAAATAACTACTTGTCAACTCGATAAAAGGCCCGGGTTGGAATCCCGGCTGGGGCATGGTCTTGGATATTAATGGATTTTAGAAACTTGGATTCGAGATGGGCTGAAGTAATTAATTACTAAAAGGCCCCAAAATACAAAATTTACCAAAGTTTTATCGTATACGAACAGCACGATTATGCTTACCAAGTTCAACATTTTGCACCGCCGCATAAGTATGTGCGTCTCTTCATTAGGTTGGCAACACTGCACTTCGCTTTTCGTTATTCAGTTGTTTTTACTTGAGTTTGGAGTTTGATTGTTGCGATGTTAACAGCTCGTTAAGGCCATTTTCAAGGCCAATCAGTATGGAATGTCAAGTAGAGAGAAATGAACACTTCCGACACATTTTACTCTTCGAGTTAAATCGAGGATCTGCAGAAGTCACGAGAAGAATTTGTGGTGTGTACGAGAGTGAAGCACTTACTGAGAGGAAACGGTTTTCTTGTTTTCCGAAGAAGGAGAATTCGACTTGTGTAAATTCGACGTTCTTAAAGACCTTCTCTTTTTCATGAAAACCGCCTAAATCAGTTGGTTCACGATAATCCTTCCCAAACAACGCGGGAATTGGTACAAATTATGGAATGGGATCACACAACCATAGTGCGCCATTTGCATTTATTGAGTAAGGTGCAAAAATTGGGTACATGGGTACCACAATAAAACAACACATGTGTTAAGCGACACCAACAAAAATCAGCGAACGGCACGAACTTATGCACGAATCTAATATATTAGATAAAAGCAATAAAGTGTTGCCATCTAGTGTTACCTAATAGTACTACAAGTTAAGGAAATATCCAGTACATAGATGTCTCAATCATAAATATAATTTTTTTATCCAAAGAAAGCTGCACAAAACAGATGGTTGTATTAACGGCAGCGTTCTTATACCAATTCTTCCCAGCCTTTTACGCGAAAATATATTTAAGACCGAAATATTGAGCTAATATTTAGTAAATATGTAATAATTTTTGGTTACACTTGCTGACAATTTTTAGTACTTGTCTCTTAAGTAATTTCCGTGGCGCTTTTATAACAAAAGAGTGAATTTGTGATACTAGTGAGTTTTGTAATATGGAGGGAAAAATCCCGGAGGAATGACTGGACCCATTCCATCCAAAATAGGTATTATGATATCATGGGCGGATTTAGAAGAGAGACCCTGGGGAGGGGCAATTACTTTAAGGGTGAAAGCTATTCCGGGAATCACTTACAACCATTCTGAAATGATTGGGGGGAAATGCCCCCCATGTTCCCCAAAATACCTGATAGATACCTTCCATGTTTTAGCTATACCAGAACTTTCAATTTATTACCATTTGCATTGTAACAAGACACATTTATTAAAAAACCTTTATTCGTTCCTTTAAGCGTATTACAATGCTGTTACCATAGTAACGCAACTCAAATATTAAACGCATATTCGAACTTGAAGAAGGAATGATGGGATCGATTCCAGTAAAACTTCATAAACTAATGAAGGGCTAAAACCACAATGAAATGTTAAAACATGTAGCGTTTCCATCGTTACGAAACTCAGTTAAGTTTCCAAGACAACCCAATTCTGTAGACATCGCAAAGGATGAATGTGTTACAGTTACAAACACTTTGCAGACAGTTTCTAAACATTTTGTTCTCAATATGTTCTCATAAAAATCACGGTTAATCACTACAGCATCAAACTGTCTTAAAATCTAAAGATATAACTGCATGACGCATATCAATAGTTCACTTAAGTACATAGATGGTTGTTAACACTTGGTGAAAATGTGCTTTTAAACTCGTGAAATTTGGATATTTTGCTTCCATCCACAAATTCTGAGCTCTATTCAAGAAATTATATATTGTTTTTATTCATTCATTTACGAAAATAATACCTAAACAATCGGGGAAATATACCGTATATAATTCGTCTTGAAAACGCTATCATCACACTCACGTAGCATGGAGAATGTTAGGACGTAGTTCACTGAACCCTCCATAGATGGCAGCAAATTAGAGAACTTGGTTTGCCATCTAGCGGGGGAAATACAAACTACATGACCACATGGGCATTCAATCATTGTGTGCGTTCGCTGTGGAATGCTTTGTGAAGACAAGTTGAACACGTGAAATACGGAACATCTTACTATCGAAAAAAAAAGTAATTAGAAACAATTATTTTTATTAATTTTGGATACTCAAGCAATTTATTTTTGTACTAAAAATGTTTAACTTATACTCACGGGTTTTTAACATTTTCACTAAAGAAATATAAACACCTTAATCAAAGATATTTTACTGGTCGTAACAATCAACAAGACGATAGGAATTTTATTTCTGCTCACCAGGGACGTATGTACAGGGGGGCCTGGGGGAGCCGGATACCCCAAGTTAAATTTTTTAAAAAAATATCATCATATTTGGCAAAATTATATGCATTTTACGTAAATTTCACACCCAGACAGGTCTCGGATCCCCTCTCAAAGGTACTGGACCCCCCCCTGAAACCTACTTCTGGGTACGTGCCTGCTGCTCACCCTACAAAAATTTTATTCTCTATACTAGTACGAATACAACCGCTACACGCCTGTTCGCATCTTTACACATCCAAGGCAGTCACAAGTTATTAAAACAGGATTCATCTGTGCAACTGTGTTAAAATTGTTCTTCAAATGTACAAAAAATGTAATATTTTTACAGTGTAGATTTTCGATAATTTATCTTTGTAAGAATATTACTGTTGAAATTTTTTGATGACTTTCAGGGATCTATATCTTGGGTCAAGTATTTTCCTGTGATAATGGTAAAAATTGTTAGGTTGGCAGTGTTTGTATCTAATCGTAGAGTCTTTATATTTTTACATTTTTTTCTTTAGTTTACAATGGTTCGTGATGTCCTCAAATCCTAGAACGTTAATTTAACACATTTCCTGACGTCATACAATGCTGAAATTTTGCACAGCGACGTAAGTCGACAATACAATAATACAATATTCCATTGTTACTTTCGTATATTTCTATACGCACTTCTTTATCCTATTGTAAATTCTAGCCTGCAAGGATGTTGCGTTCGACTGGTTGTAAAACACTTTAGAATTTGGGTCATAAAACATTAGCTTGAAAACAGTATCCGAACACCGAAATAACTAGGAAAAAATATTAAAAACTTTTTAAAGACATACCTTTCTTAAACAATTTGTACTAAAAATTAAAAAAAGTAATTTTGTTTATGCATGACAGTAAATAGAAAATCATAGAGCGCGCCAAATCAAAAATTTATAACGTGACTGTATATGAGGGTGCGCTCCATGCTTTTCTATTTAGCCATGCATAAAGAAAATTATTTTTTACTTTTTAGTACGAATTGTTTATGAAAAGTATGTCTTTAAAAAGTTTTTTAAATTATTTTTTTCATTCTCTTTTGCAGTATCATTCCGAACTGAGTGACATCTATAATTGCCCATGTGAATCGTGTGCACAATAAAAGAAAACACCAAACCTGGCTTAACTTAACCTCACCTAACCCTTGCTTAATAATTTTGTTAAATTTCTTAATACATAGGAAAAGAAAAATATATTTTTCTTTTTTAAAAAAAAACAATGTAAATATAACCACACCAGGAGTCGATTCTTGGTCCGCTGGATCAGCTTTCAGATACGTTAACCATTAAACCAAGGTAGGAACACTGAGCAAGGAGGTCTCCTTAATAAACCGAAGTTAGTTGTTGTTCTTATAATGCAAAAAACACCAAACCTATACAAAAAGCAGCAAACCTAGATCCAAAAAAACACCAAACCTAGACCAAAATAATACTGCAACGTGAAGGTCCTCTTTTGTACAGCTAATGACAACATTTCTTTCCGCTTGTTAAAATTTCTTTTTTTTTTAATAACTTTGGAATCATTGGTTCGATTTTAGTATAATTTTCTGTAAATTAAATGTATTCATGGAGCGCTAGGGTATCGAGCCATTAATGCGGATTTTGATCATGTTTGGCCGCTCTGAAGAAGCATCGATTAACCTGGAGGCATTTGTTACAATGGAGGTTATCTGTACTTAAAAAAAGCTTACTTTATTTATATTTTTTAGTGCAGATGTTGAAGTCTGCTAACAAATAAAGGCGTTGATGTGAAATGAAGGTAAGTTCATATTTGACTTGAATTCAGAATTTGAATTTATTTTTTCTCATTACGGTAAATTTAGCTCAGTTTGAGATAGAATACGGGACAGGATGTTGTTAAGACAGTCAGCAGGGCCTACTTTGAAAGTACAATCCCGGTACATACCTGACGTGCCTGAGGAAACTCTTGAAAAAAAAAAAACCTCCAGTCAGAATAGGCGGCCGCTAGGAACGTTTTCGGGACCTTCGATTCCTAAGCTAACGTTCAAACTAACTCAGTTTCAGTTAAAAGACTCCAGGTGATTTGAGGTGAAATTTAAGGGCGCAGATATTAAATTATTTCTTTCTTACAAGCTGTAGTTTGTTTAGTCCCTCTTTCTGGGATGGAGTGACCGGGAATGGGGGTGTTACTCCCCAGAGTACGAAAAAACGATGCTTACAAGTTCTTAACAATACTAATAATATATGGAAATAGTTTCAAAACTCCAGAAAAAACAAAAATGCCGCCGGAGGTGTGCAAATGCCCCCACCTCCACAGAAAGGCTACTCTGAAATAATTTTATGTATGAAGTAATATATAGAATAAAAGCATTAAAAAGTATGAAAACACGTACAGAATCTCCCTTATCAAGGAATCTCACAACTTAAACAATATTGATAGATTCAAACCATACGAATAAGACTAGGTCACCGGGTCAAGTGAGACAATATTCGATCATCGAGTTGCCGAGTTAACTCATTCTGGTGATTTCGGTTGAGTCTTGATCCTGAGTCATTTGGGTTAAGTTTCGGGCCGGGTCACTTATGATCGGGTCAGACCATCACCAAAATGACCCGGTTTTAGCTCTGGATTGTATCTCTTATTAAAAAAAAAGTGAATTTTAGTACTCACATTGTTCCTGTTTCCACCCTTTGAAATCAATCAGCAAATAAAGATTATTTTCTAATCTCATCCTTCAAGTGGAGCAACTACGCTATTAGTATGTGTAATTTGGGTGGCCTATTTTACAGGAAATTTAATAATCAACTGTTAATACTTATAAAATAAACTTTTGCCGTTTCTGTTTGCCTAGGATCTGACTGCTCCGGCTCTGTCGAGGGATTTGGTTATAGAAAGGAAAAAGATTACTAGCGGAAAAGAACAACCCCAAAAATTAACTGCCTGTATAATTGTGGTAAATAATACCGTTCTAAAGGAAGGAGGGTAAAGTGTATATTAGGATAATGTATAGTAAAGGAAAAAGGAGAAAGAAAGAAAAAAACAGGACAATTGACCTATTTATTAGGGCTACCTAAAGGCGGGAGCGCAAAGAATTAGTGAGCTTACATGTAGGTACATTGTCTTAAACCTCACACAGTGGGTGATAAAGCACTTTGGGCGACAGGAAAATAGTTCTAATATTTACATTTTACTAAAACAATTATTATTTCAATGGACAAATATTCTCAAAACTATTCAATTTATTTTTTATAATGTATTGTATTTAAATATCTGTAGTACATTAGTACATTCTTTCATTGCTTGAAAATAGTTCTTCAGGTAATGTATTTGAGTGAGGTGTAACATATCCTTGCATATATATATATACATGTATATATATATTCAGCTTGTGTATCCCAGGCTTTTGAATATCAGAAAACATTCAGCATAAAGAAATAAATAATAATTTGGAAAACAATGTAATTCAATATAACCAAAATGCCGTTATACAAATCAAGTCTTGGGTTGACATATCTCACCAATAAATGTATCGAATATCGGATGACGTCACAAACGGGTTAACCGTAGAAACGTTCTGTACAAAACAAAAAAAGTGTAATTGAAATCCATTAGAAAATTATCCTGAAGAAATATTAGAGAACAAACATACCCAGACGCATAAGAACGTCCCTGGGATATGAAGACCCCCAAGGAACATACAAATGTCGACTTTGGTTCCGTAAACGATGATTCCCACGGAATGTCTGCAGGACATATTTGGGAGAAATATGGGGAATCAACGAGATGTTTTAAGATATTGATATCCAAGGTATGTCCATTAGATAAGAAAAAGAGGGGAAAAGGATGCATTCTTCTTTCTGTCCGCATGGGACTTCTATGTGACATTCGACAGACGTTGACGTCCCTACGTATGATATTAGGATATCCCAGCAGAACGTCCAAGGGATGCGTTATGGATCTGTATATTCCGGTATTTCATTCGGCAGTTTAGGACGTCGGTTCCTCACATATTTGTGCTCTCTGGGTAATGATCAAATTGAGAACCTTTTGTTCTCCATTTTTGGAAGGTGCACACACAAATGAAGCGAGCCACGCTGTATTTTTTAAAACAATCCACCACTTTTCCAGATAATATAGAACATTTTTATCCTGGATGTCTTCCGCATTCAGGTGAAAGTTCTTTTTATAATTTTTTACTTGTCGACGTGGGAAAAAAATAATTTTTAGCACAAGTATTTTCTCTCTCTCTCTGTTATTTAATTTTTAATGTCGCACAGTGTTGATGCTGTTACACAAAGCAAAGATTTAGAACCGTCCTGTGAGATAAATATCACTTGTCTTTTTTATATATAAATATATATAGTCGTATATACTTCCACATCAAGGAACTAACTCATGAAATACAGAGACTACAGAACAGTCATTTCATTATGGAACAGATGGCAGCATTGTTTTAATTGTTGTGCGCTGTATTCTTTGTTTTCTAGAACAACAGTAGAACATCTTTGTTCCTTTGCTTGCTACACAGGTAGACAGACACAAGGAAGACAATATCTTTTTGTGTAGGAAAACTCAGGAGAACTATTTTTTTAAAATAATTTTCCTCATCGCAAAAACTAACGTCAAGTAAATGTCGTAATAACACAATGATCTTATTCTACTTGGATAAAGGGATAATTCATATATATTTACAATGGTTTGATAAACATTTTTTCTCCAGTCGCCAAGCCATTACTACTGAATTGATTTATTTTTTATTTATTTTTTTATTTTAAAATATTGGTATTTATGCTTAAATATATTAGACATCCATTTTCTTCTCATCAACTTTGAATAAGAGGAAATTGAAATAATCTCCCAATGAATTTCTTATGGGAGTTCTTGTCGCAGAACATTTGTTCAGTCGCCCAGCATTTACTACTGGACTGTTTTTCATGAATATTTATTTAGGATGTTTTTATATTTATACCCAGATTTGTTATCAAGCGCATCGAGCTATAGCGGGACACTACGTCTGTGACAATACGTAGCCGACATTCCATAGCAGCGACACTACAGGTACGTGAAGTTGGCCCAACCAAATCAAGCTTTTAAGACCAAAACCACACCAAGATTTTGTGCATATTTTGTGCTAATTTGTGCACACTATCCCATATTTTGTGCACGTTCGGTTTAGCCCATAAAATCGAAAATAATGTGGTTGGGCCAACTTCACGCTAGCCCAACCACATCAAGCTATCGGAATAAAAACCACTCCAAGATTTTGTGCATATTTTGTGCTAATTTGTGCACACT
>JAGDQP010023856.1:18516-28642 GCA_022664845.1 Lepisma saccharinum | reverse complement strand
TTCAATCGTTCTTCTTGTAACATCACTTCTCCATTTCCTTCTCCGTTGAACTCAAGATACTTAGTTATCTTTCTACTAATCTTTAGGTCTCTATCTTCTTACTCTCTAGTTTCCTTTCAAGTTCTGCCCTATTAGTATTACATAGTACAATATCACAATCAAATATCGTATACCAGGAGGTTTCATCTTTCACATCTTGAGTTATAACGTCTATGATTACGTTGAAGAGGTACGGGCTTAAGGCCGAACCCTGGTGTAATCCAACCATAACAGGGATTTGGCGATCATCACGAATTAAAGTTGACCTCTCTATTCATTCGCATAGATAGATCTTCATTTCTTTTTGCTTTCGAAACATGTAGAATGTGCTGCAAAATTTTATTTGAGAAACTCATTCCCAATTTCTTCTCTGAATTCTCTTTATAAATATTACATCAAGATTTATGGAAGTAATAAGAACAATAGAAACTAGAATCCAGATTTGTTTATTATATAGTTTTTGTATCGTCTAACACGATATGGGTGGTATATAGAGTTTTATACTGAGGGGTGTAATTGATGATATATGGTGGAGGGAAAAAGAGGAAGTCGAAGAAGATGAAACCAACTCCTTGATCTTTGTTGAACAAAACAATTTCCAATGGGCTGTTCAATCCCATGATCCATCCAAGTCCCAAGGTGCCCAGGAGTTAGGGTTGCCACCTGTCCCGTATTTTAGGTAAAATTTGTGCATCCCGTATTATCAGTGGTTGTCCCGTATTATAAGTTTTCCACATATCAATAATTTTAAGAAATCAACAGTGATGGACTCTTTTCCAACTCTTTACTATGTAAATTGGCGAGAAGGCTGTTCATATCCCAGGTCCCAGCATGAGACCTGTGGGTGGAGATATAATACTTACGCCTTGTTTGCTTAATGCAAAAATTCAACTTTTCGGTGTACCAGAGCGACCACGACATTTTGTGTTAAATCAACAGGGTTTGTTGTATGATTTCATTGATTCAGCACTGTGACACTCTTCATTGTGTTGAATCAGAATTGACAAATCCATTGTGCTGAATCACCGAAATCAACACCATTTGTTGTGTTGATTAAAAAAAATTGTGGTAGTGCAGAAAAACGGAAAAGTACAGAACTAAAATTAATTTTTCTTGCAGTGCAGGTACTAACACAAATTATGATGAGGAAATCGAAATCTCCATTTTCCACCCGCCAGTGTTTTTGGAGTGAAAATTCGCAAGCAAAACGTTTCTTTTCTGTGTGCTCTTGATTATCATGGATGTCGTAAATTGTGCGGGTAATCATATAGTAGTAATTTTATTTTAGGTTATTTCAGATTTGTCCCGTATTTTTTTGGTATTATCCCGTAATTTTTGCAGAGTGTCCCGTAATTTATTCATCAAAAGGTGGTAACCCTACCAGGAGTACCAAGACACTCTGGTACTCAATCAATTGGTTCAAGTTTAGAAAGCATATCGTAATGACCATCGTGTATTGCGAACACGTGGACATTGTATAAACAATAACATACATGTTTATAGAACAAACATATGGTTATGTAAGTAAACAAGTCATACATACACATTGGAGCAGACGACGGTCAACTCCTCAAACTAACACCAGATAAAGCAAATAACGAAAGATAGAGGGAGCTGGAGTCAAGTAGGAGAAACAAGAGGAAGGACCTACACAGAGCAAGAGCCATCACTCGTTTCCCCGGGTGGTCAGCTCCTCTCCTTCAACCGTTCGCAGTTTGCTAAGAAACTGGAACATCCTGGTACGTAGTTCGCTAAGGAACTGATACTATCCTGCACAGGTAGTTTGCCAAGGAACTGGTGTGCACTCTCACATATAAACCCTAACTTAACCTGTAGGTAGTTCGCCAAGGAACTGGTACAACCACCTGACACGTAATTCGCTAAGGAATTGGTGTCATCCGCACACGTAGTTTGCCAAGGAACTGGTGTGTACTCTTACCTTAATATTTTCCTGTACGTAGTTCGCCAAGGAACTGGTACAACTTCCCCACACGCAGCTTGCTAAGGAACTGGTGTCATCCTATTTTCACAATCTCTAACTGATCACTCTAAGCAATAAGATATCTTTGTAATCGTCCATATTCAAATACCTGTAAACTGTATTCTTCGGGACGGTAATTTTATTAACTTCGTTCTTGTATATGAATAAAGGGTTGAGGGTTGAGCGTTAGGTGCTGAGGTAGGTTCTTTTGGCTACAATTTTTATCGCCTGGCCACTTTTCTGTATGGTTTGGTGTCAAGAACAGTTGAATGCTAAGAACCGTGCGTTGCGGTTGTAAACTCTTTGCTCATGTACAGTCATGAAGATGACCTTATGTGATCGTTTATAAGATACTGTGAAAAAGGAAATGTGTTTGCGGTACAAACATAAACACATGTCGCCTACGTTCCTTCTTTTTATTCTCGTAATGACGTTAGGTCTTGAAAGGACATTTAAATCAAATTATATGTAATCTTTTGGAGAGAGAAAACGTGCACTGATACTTTAAACAAACTTTTATAGTTTTTCACTTCAGACCTGTTTGTGGTTAAATATAACAATATAAGGATGAAAATGTGTTTTCTTGTTCTCTGTAAGATCGTCCAACATTTTTTATGAATTAGTGCGGACCAGCGTTTGTAATATAGTGCCATCCAGTTGTCCACACCTTTTTGCTGTTAACACACGCTTCTCAACTTTCTGCCTGGAAAATAGTCACACGCTTGTAGATGTTCTGAACGAAAGCGCTCAATCAGTAGATCAATAGTCCGAAAATTGGATTTTAAGTGTTTCTATGACAATTCAATAGCTTTCGTTTTATAGTAATAGTTTGGCCGGTATTAATTTTCGAATATTACTTTCAATCGAAATGTACAGATGACAATTTTTAACTTGAATGTAGGAAAGTATATGACTGCAACCACAACAACAACTATTACTGCTTAACTACTAATCATTGTTGCAGGAAAACACCGAGTAGCACATACACTGACAAAGGAAGTGTATTGGCGATTTATAATTGACAAACCACATGGTCGTACAATTTCTTGTTAGTTTCACGTCAGCATTGTGTTTATTGCACTATTTGTAGCCCTTTCCGAAAACGAATAGTGTATTTCTCTATTAGTATATGTATATGTCATCCTGAATGAAGAAAAACAGAACAGTACAGCTATCCTTTGCTACTTCTCAGGGTCAGTTCTACAATCGACCGCTAAACTTCTAGTCTGTAGTAAGTCAAAATGAGGCCAACTCTAATTTTGTGTACTCTCATTGGCCAAAATCAGACTTGACCTGAACTTAGCGCTGACTATAAGCTTAGCGGTCGATTGTAGAACTGACCCTCAGTCGCTTAGCCCGCATTTTATCGCGTGGATCTATAACTCTTCCGGCTAAGATGTAGCGAAAAAACTTTTCCACGAAAAAGGCAACTTCTACGAGTTAAAGTGCCATTCGAAACAAAAATTTAGAAAAAAAAAATGTACAACAGTTAAGTGGTCCCATTTACGCGCTGCCATTCGGATAACCCAAAAACTTAAAGGACGGAGATCAGAGAAAAAGGAGGACAGATTTATATTCCGCATATAAAAATCTATAAAATATTGCCATATAGAATTAATTATGTAAAATTGTTACTCATATTTCCCCTCTCTTGCTTATTAGATGTATAATATTCCTTACCTGTAAAGATTTCATCACTTGATTCTATAAACTTTCGCCATCTGACATTACTGAACTTTCCCTTCTGACCATTGTACTCTTCAGGAAGAATTTCCGGACTAATATGAGAATAAAACCGTTCAAGGTACCTTCCATGAAAGTGTATCTGAAAATAGTTATTACGTAGGAGATTTAGTAGCTAACGAAATGATAACTAATAAACGACTAAAATACAATGTACAGATATATAAATATATTAGACAGACAAGCTCAGTCCAGAGTATATATCAACCTCTAAGATAATGAATGTACAATTTTTTCTAATATAGTAGAAAGTGAAGTTAATAATTTATTTATCTAATCACATAAAATCATATTTTGAAAGGTACTTTCTATACCTATCAGATAAGTAATAACATTAGCAATTTTGTTCGCAATTGTATACCTAAAAGTGACGTTATCATATTTTTAGGTAGATTTCAAAGAAAAATCTACCTATTGAGATCGGTACGGTATCAAAGTATATATATATATTGTATATTAACACGCTAGCGGCCATAATTTTGAACATATTTAAACCAAGTTTTTATATGATGTTTCTAGGCTTAATACCTCGGTTGTTCGTTAATGAGCAAAATCGGTCGCCATCTTGGATCCAAAATGGCCGCCGAAACCATTGTTGTATAGAATACACAGCCTAAACCACTGGGGCTATTGAAATCAAATTTGGCATAAAGGTACAACATCACTTTTTGATTACGAAAATGTTACCTAATGAGTTCAAAGACGCCATCTTGGATCCAAAATGGCGGAAGCAAGAAATCTTTTTCCATATCGTTTGAGCTAGAGATACGAAATTTGGCATAAATGTGTATTGTCACTAGTAGTTCAAGAAAATATTACGAAATGTTGAAAAGGTCGCCATCTTGGGGCCAAAATGGCCGCCGAACCCATTGTTGTATAGAATACACAGCCTAAACTGCTGCAGCTAGAAATATCAAATTTGGTAACACGGTACATTATCACTTGTATGTTACTAAAATATTACATGATGTATCCAAAGACGCCATCTTGGATCCAAACTGGCGGACCTAAAAATCCATTTTCCACGCCGTTTAAGTTAGAGAAACGAAATTTGGCATAAAGGTGCATTATGATGAGTAGTTTAGGGAAATATTACAACATTTGGGAATAGTTGCCATCTTGGATCCAAAATTACCACCCAAAATCCCATTTTGCACACCGTTTGATATGGATAAATGAAATTTTACTTGAACATGTACCATCACAAGTAGGCCACGACAATATAAGAAAACTTTCAAAAAGTCGTCAAATTGGATCCAAAATGGCCGCCCCAAAAACCTAATTTCCAAATCATTGAAAGTAGAGAAACTAAATTTTCTTTAAAGGTGTATGACCAAGAGTAGGTTACAATAAATGGGGCAAACCTCCCCTTTGGGGCGCAGCCCCCCGTTGGAGGTTGCAGATGGACACCATGGTGGTGTAGTGCTGCAGGGAGATTTTGGTTAAGATAAAGGATGCTCATCCTCTCAAAAACACTGAAGTTGGGGGCGAACCCCCTACGGGGGTGTGGGGTGCAGCGCTCCCAGCGAAGCAAAGCGAGTTTATATATATATATGTGTCTTGTGGGTTATCGTTGAACAGCTCTTGATGAATAATCTACAAACAATAAATAGTTTCTCGATAGCTCTCATATAAGGTGAGATTTGAATTTTTGAAAATAAGAAAAACTTCGAGATCTACCTCAGCCTGTAGGCCTACCGAAAGGGATTTTTTTTTCTTTAAAGTTAATGTAAAGCAACGATCTCCAACAAAACATCGCAGCACTACCTTCGTATATGTCTAATAGATATATTCTTATCGTTGCGCGAAATTTCAATGCTGCTTCTACAATTCAATCCTAGAGAATTCTGACTTTCAGGGAAGAAAGTTCATAACTAATTCAACCAGAGCTTTATTGTTATAGATTTTTATATTTACAACAACAATCAAGCGATTTCAACAATGAAGAAAAATGAAAATAGAAAATCAGCATTGATCGAACCTTTGGTTATAAACTTTCTTTTCTGAAAGTTGGAACTCTCTAGGCTTGAATTTCTAGGAGCAGCATTGAAATGTCGTGCAACGATAAATATACATTAGACATATATACGGAGGTAGTGCTGTCATCTTTTGTTAGAAATCGTTGCTTTTAACCTTAAGGAGCGTAACTTTATTAAATATTTACAATGTCACTACCATTACAACAAGTCAAAATTAATAACATACGAAGGTAGGCTGAGATGTTCTAAGTCTTACTAAGATTGGGAGATCGGACCTTGTTATAGCTTACAGTTTAAGAGGTATAACTCTTTATATTGCTGATATGTAAATATGGATATTCGAACAAGAAAATTATTTGAAATCGACAATCAAGTTTCGCAAAGAAATCTAACTCATAAACCATCAATCATAGACAGATCAGAAACAAATAAATACGTTAATTAATCACCTGATTTATTGTTTATACGCACATTTTGAGTAGCTCAAGACATGAGAGGTAGGAGAAGTTCGAAGCCTCGTATGTAAAATATTTTTAAGCAATTTGTCTCCATTTGCATATCCCAAACCACAGCAGCACACATACGTTTAAAATACGTGGAGTCAACGTTAGTACCGAAACGTTATTTTAACGTTCTAAATATCGAAATATCCGCCTGTTCGACGGTTTATTCGACGTTGAATAATGGTTGAGAAGAAACAAAGTGAAATCAAGAAGCGGACGATGAAGAAAAGAGTTCAGTTGGCCAAAACAGAGCATGGTTGCTGTGTATACACACATTTAGCTGCATTTTATATTGCTTTCATCATGATATACAGTATTAATTTTCCAACTGTAAATAATCCCAGCGGCTGCTGTGGAGTTCGAAGCAAAAATGTTCTGCTGTTCTTGTTGGTAGCTCAACGCGTTGACTACATATATACGGATCCACCTTGAGAGTCCACTATTCTTTTACTGGGTCTATTTACAGGCAGGCTAGAATGCAGTTGCTACGCGTCGTTTCACAATCATGTAAGAATAAAAATACAGAATACTTTCCTTCTTTCTTGTTGTGCGCATTTTTTTGTTCTTTAACATTTTGACCATCGCTGCACTAATAAATTTGTATTTCTCAATAAGTGTAATATGTCGCCATATAAAGCGAAATCTATGTCATAGTTGAAAACAGTTCCCATTAAGGCCTATTAACGAAAATAAATGTTCGTTGAAATATAGTTTAAAATTCAATTTGTTTTTGAACATGCAAATGAGAACACGAAAAATGTATTTAATTTCATTGTATTTGCTTTTAACTATAGTGTTTAAGCAATTAAATTAGAAATACGTTGTGTGAAACGAAATCTAGGACATAGTATGAATGATAGTTGAAAGTACGTCACATTAACGCCTTATCAACGAAATTCAATCTTCGTTGAAATACAGTTTAAAATTAAATCTGTTTTCAACATGCACATGACAACATAAAAATTTGTTTGTGTCATTCAATTACTTTATCATTATATTTTTTGACATAACATTAGTAAGAAACACATTAAACAAAATCTATACCATAGTTGAAAATAACATACTGAATAGACGTTGTATTAACATCTTATCAACGCAATGACGTCCCTGTTGAAATATGGTTTAAAAATAAACGTATTTTTTAAAAAAAAAAACAAAAACGATAACGCTTAATCAACGAAATGAACCTATACTCAACGTTGAAAACACGTATGTGTGCTACTGGGGAAAGTCTGGAAAACTGTTTGATGTTAGGGATAGGATATGTTTGGCTTTTAGCCTTCATTGTGAATATGTAAAAATCTGACGCAGTGCCATATGATAAGAAATATCTTGAGTTGGAAACACTACCTATATCATATCATGAATGGAAAATTTTACATTGCTGGAATAAATTTGGAAATATATATATATATATTTACAAATGTTGCTATAATCTGAACACATGAAGCTCCCATCTACTTCCCGCCCTCCTATTTGCCTTTATTGTCCTCATTTACTAGAAATGGTCATATAAAGGCAATTCTCTGTTAACTTGAGTTTTTTAGTCCTAACTTCCCCTGTTGCCTCTGTTTGGTATATTGTCTGCCTTTTCATGTTTCTCACATATATTAAATGTACTTCTACCTAATTCATGAAATGGAACTCTAAGTAAGAAAAACAGATTCATTTGAGACTATAAAATATCTAAAAAATATCACTGCTGCCCCTTGTCCAAATCAGTATTTCAGGTTTTCAATAATTTTTTGAATCTTTTTTTTTTTTTTTTGTATTTATAAATGTTATGATTGTATGGTGAAGCTATAATATTCACAAGTTATTTTTTTTAATGGAAGAATTTAAATATATTAAAAATTATACTTTTCTTGTATACATTGATTACGCGTCATTGCTGTCCCCTGAATTTTAGATTCCAATTAAATCCGCTAGGTGTCATACAAATCCACTTCATGCACATCTAAAACAAAGGACGGTCATGTGTTGAATTCAAAATGTGAATTGGTATAACTTTGTTTGCAGTGCGCTAACAGTTCGATTATTTTAAATTTTTCTTTTTTGGTTTCCGTAATTCAGGAGTGTCATTACTGTCCCTCCTCCTCCCATTGCGAATTGCTCGATAAGGTAAAGTACGTTTAGTCATTTCTATTTGCTATTAATTGCATTTTAAAATGAACCGTTATACAAGATTGAAAAACAGCCATTGTCTTGTTGTAGTTAAAGAATGGTTACTTTGTCATTGCTGTCCCTGTCATTACTGAAAATTATTAACATCCTATAAGTTTAATTATTACCCAGCCACCGTAGCTTAGAGGTAGAGCGTTGGCGTAGCGTTCGGGAGGTCGTGGGTTCGATCATAGCGAACGACCATCCTGACTGAGGCTTTTCCAGGGGTTTTCCTAGTCACACCAGACAAATGCGGAGATGACATCTTCAACATAGGCCCTGGCCAACACCTTCCCAAATCCTTTCCCTTCCCTATCCCGGCCTGAGCCATAGATGCCTAAAGGACATAAATACAATTCAATTATAAGTTTAATTTAATCACAAGTATTGCATATTATGAACTTCATTTTATTGTACTGGATGAATAACGCCAGGGTACAGCAGGGACGTAATTATAAATTTTTCATTTTATGTTGTAGAGTAATTTTGGAACCCTGTGCCAAACTGCATGACGCGTGTCATTTTAAGAAGAATGAAGTTTCCAACGCCAATAAAAAATGACCTCATTCTTAAACATTTATTTTTCAGTTTTATGGAAACCAAAAATCAAAGTTAGGAGAGAATCACCCATAAACGTTAACTCAGATCGTTTATCACATGAGTAGCCAGGAAAATTCGTCAAGATATGGTAAACAGGCTTGATTGAAATACAGTTCCTACTCCATTAGGGTCGGACACGTTTAGTGGATTAACCAAGGTTTGTTGCTAGCCCTCATCATCTCCGAAGGAAACTGTAGTCAAAACATATTGTTATGGATGATCGAAAAGTAATGGTCAGTAATTTTCGGATAGAAAGCGAGAATCTCAAGAATTGAATGGAATATTCAAGGCACTATATTGCAGATGTATAACATGTGTTTCCTATGTGTTTTATAAAACCTCGAGTGCCAGATAAGAAACAGTTCCGATGCAATTGGTCGAACAAAGTTAGGCTCTATTTTGTGTAAATCGGGATCCTTTTCTTGCCTGACATGTGTCTGTAATTGACATCTGGTTCTATTACTTTCTATCCAAGACTAAAATACAATCAATGGAAAACGTCCCTCTGGTTGGAAAAGAGTAGCTTCAAGTTTACCACCTGGCTATGATGAAGGATGGTATAGAAGTCTTTGAACAAGCTGAGATCATGAGTGAGCAGGTATAAGGCGAACTTGGCAAGATGAGGTTATATTAAAGATGATCATATCAAATGTGATTGTGGAGAAGACCAGATCATTTAGACACATACTTCAGTGTCGAAATTTCATAGACGGAAGGTGACCTACATCAGGGCTCAGAGAATAGACTGGTCAAGTTCTATGTCCAAAATGGAATAATGAATTTCAGAATTGGGTTATTCCATCTGAAAAAGACCAAGAGGAGTTGCCATTCACAATTTTTTTTATTTTGATGAAACTTGGCAGTGGGATTGAGCCGCAGAGGTGGCGTTAGGTGAGCGCGGGGCCTAGGGCAATAATGACCCCGCGGGGCCAAAGTACAAGTAAAAATCACTGAGCGCCGAAATATTACATCTAAAGCCGATAAAGCAGTAAGCAACTTCCCCTAAATGCTTCCTCTCACTTCTTCCTTTCATTCCTAACCCTAAATTTATTACTAAATATTATCTTTTTTAATGAACAACGGTTTCTTATGAACAAAAAAAAAAAAAAAAAAAAAAA